>QRFJ01005470.1:0-34444 GCA_006176705.1 Cocos nucifera | reverse complement strand
GAGATATTGATCATTATTCTAAAATATATCCATAATTACTCACAAATCTATCAGTGAACACCTAGCAGTATATGGTGGCAACCCATCAGAGCTGAATGCAACCTCTTGGGCAGCTACTATGTGATTAAGTTCTTCTATCTTGAGCCCCATAGATTAGGGTTAAGGTAAACTCGTCAACCCTAGTTCTGTCAATATTTGTAATCATTCGATTTGATCCGATGTGAAAATCTAAATAGAAACTCTTTCTATTATTTACTCTGCCATGGCATGGACTTCAAACTTGATTTCATGATATCATCATAGGGCTACTCTCTACACACCGAGGTAGGATAGATTCCATCTTGATGCAATCCAGTTCCTACAATGAACAATGTCATAGCCAACATACACCCTCAGGGTTCCATATGGCTAGGAGACGGAGTAATGGTGTAGTCAAACTATAACCCCTCAAGGTGAATTGTGATGCACCTCAGGTCAAGAACCAGAACACACTACTGCAGCATCGAGGTCAGTCATTGATAGAAAGGTAGACTCCCTAATGACTACTCGAGGTGGTCACGCTCAGTGCCCTCGTTCTCTAAGAGTACCTGTCTCTCGCTCTTGGTGTCTCCACACCTAGATTCAAGACTCATCTATTAAAGAGAAGCGATTGTACACCAACCTTCTGGATCAATCACCATCCTCGTGATGATCCTATGGTCGGAATATTTTTATGATTTAATAATGATTAATTCATGTCTTAAATTTTCAATCTTGAAAATATGAATTATCTTTACCATTAACTCAAAGGATGTATCACAGACACTAAATACACATATAGTGATAGAAAATAACCCATTTTATTGATATTAGTCAAAATTAAATTTTGCCTCTAGAAGTGTATTACAAGTGTCAGCCAATTCTGACTTCTAGGACACATATATCTAACTAGACTTGTCATAGTCATAAAATTAACCATTTGGCATGGGCTTTATGAGAGTTTTCTTAAATCACTGTATTAGCAATAGTTGGCACTTGCTATCTGTTCCTCTAATCCTTCCCTTTTTTTTGGGGATTTGGGGTTGTATCTTTTGTACGAAAGAATGTTTGATCTTCTTTCACAATGTTTTTATATAGCTTTCAAAGCATGATGTTACATTCATGATTTGTGCTGTAAATGGAAGAAAAAAATTTATTGTGCTTTGAAAAGCTTTGCAAAGCACAAATTAATAATTGAGGTTGTAAAAAAAGATCAATCATTCTTTTGCACAAAAGATACAACTTGAACCTCTTTGGATGGAGACATGTATTGCATCTTTCGCATGAAAAAAAGGATCCACATTCTTTCGAGCGAACCCACCATTGGATCATGCAATGGATGCTTTAAGATATGTGCATCGGATGATACAAAATCATAGTGCTTAAAAACCTATACGCTACGCAATCAAAAGATCAATGCCATGAAAGAAGATTGACCATTCTTTCATACGAAGGATACAAAATTGGTTTCTCAACTCCCAAATCATAGGTTATCAATTTTGATTTTGTATTATAATTTTTTTTAATTTTATTATTTATATATATAATATTTTATTCTGTTCACAGATATTGCTTATTATTTAGGTTGATCCTGATCTAACATCATTTTGGACCAATTAACCGAATTATCGGCTTGGTTGGGTCCGAAGCCCAGGTCACGGTTTGGCCTGAAGTCCGCGACGAAACACCCCACGCACGGCACGAATAATAAACCAATCGCCCGGCCGAACGCTCCAAACTATTCGGACACCCCAACTTCCTTTTCTTCCCGTTCCTCCTATTCTTGTTTAACGAAACTTTCAGAAGAGCCGGGGAGGGAAACCAGAGAAGAAGAACGGAAAAAGAAGCGAACGAGAGGGCGGATAGCTAGGGTTTCCTCTGTTGCCCTTCTTCTTCTTCTTCCCTTTGTTGCAGCTTTGGTGACTGGATCTCGCCTACGGTGGTGAATCTGAGCAGCGACCTGTAGTCACCGACTGATCGCCTCCATTCGTTCTTCTCTTCGGTTCTGTCGAGCCAGGAAAGAAGAGGAGGAGAACAAACCATGGCATCGATGCATTATGTCGTAGTTCCTCAGCATCAGAGAGGTGAGATGGAATTCGAAGCCCACCTCCTTTAATTCATCTCTTTTTATCTCTTAGATGGGTTTCTTGAACGGTTTTGTGAGAGAAAGCCCTTTTCTTGATGGCATTTATTAGGGTTTTCTTGCGTTTCTTTGTGGAAACATCTTTTCCTTGCTTTCTTTTCCACCCTCCACCCCGTCCTCTCGAACCATATCTATCTTGATGGTGTTTATAGGGTTTTCTTTTGTTTCTTTGTGGAAAGATCTTTTCTTTGCTATCTTTCTCCCCCAACTTCTCGAACAATATCTATCTTGATGGTGTTTATAGGGGTTTCTCTTGTTTCTTTGTGAAAAGATCATTTTTTTTTCCTTCTCCTGCCCCCTCCAACCCTGCACCCTCTCTGATTTCTTTGGCCTTTCTTTCTTCCTGCTGTGTCTGATTTGGGGTTCCTCACGTTAAATTTGGTGGTAAGATCTTTCCATGTACCTTTGTTTCTTCTCAAGGGTTGGGGATTTCTGAAGCTTTTACCGAGTTTGTCTTTCCCAATTCTTCTGCATTCCAATGTTAGGGCTCTTGCTCTTCTACATGCCGTACAAGCAAAAGGTTCAATAATGAATTACCAAGTTTTGGCCTTTGTTCTATTGTTTCTTTCTTTCCTTCTTTAGGATTTTTATTCGTCTTCTCCTCTATGTTAATTCTTCTGATTTATGTCCTGTGTCATTAGGTGATGACCCTATTCCCACTGTCAAACAGAAAGCGGCAGCTGGAGGAGACAGAAAGAACCGTCGAGCACGAGGAGACATTGGAAATCTTGTAATGGTCCGGGGTGTTGAGGGGTAAGGATGTTTCAGCTACAATAGCTCAGTAGTTACAAAAAAATTTGTGATTTTTTTTTTTTAATTTAAATCTTTTTTCTTGTTTACAGGAAACCACAGCCTCAGATCTCTCACCCTGTGACCAGGTGGACTGCAGCTCTACGTTGTTTAAATTACTTCAAATGCATTGCTTTAAGTGGTCTAAAACATCTAATACATTCTTTTCTTTCTAGAAGTTCTGGTGCTCACCTTCTGGTGAATGCACAATTAACTGCTGTGGCCACTGCTGATAAGGTATAAATGGTGGTCTTTATCAAGTTTTCACTTCAATGAGCCCATTTTCTTCTATCACAATATCTAGTTATGGACTGAAATTGAATTCCACCTTTGTGATTTTCAGAAGCCAGTGGTTGTAACTGCCGATGTAGCAGTGGGAAAGGGCTGTGCAAAGGCAATCGAGCCAAAAGTTACTGTTAAGCCCGAGCCTGAGGAAATTATCGAAATCAGTCCTGACACATATGAACCAAAAGATCAGGTTCACGATATTGATGCTTTGGATGCCAATGATCAGTTAGCTGTCGTGGATTATGTTGAAGATATCTACAAGTTTTACAAACTTGCTGAGGTATTATATAATTCCTCCATTTGAATATCCATTGCATCCATTTATTTTACCTATTTTAGCTGACGAGTGCTTGTTCCTTTTGCTAATTCAGAATTCTAACCGACCAAATGACTACATGGACTCCCAAGTTGAGATCAATGAAGAGAAAAGAGCTATTCTGGCTGAATGGCTGATTGAGGTACACCATAAGTTTGGGCTGATGCCTGAGATCCTTTATCTCACATTTTACATAATTGATCGGTACCTTTCCATGGAAACAGTCCGGAGGAGGGAGTTGCCTCTTGTGGGTGTGAGTGCGTTGCTCATTGCCTGCAAGTATGAGGATATACGAGCTCTAGAGGTACTAATTATGTTGTTTTATAGATAAAAATGTTCTTTTTATTAGTATTATTACGGTTGAAACTGGGTTGTGGTTGAGAGCTTGCATATTGACGAGAAGAGCAGATGCGCTGCCTTGACCCGCCCATCCGAAACTCGGTGAGTGACCAACCAATGCTGCTGCAATGGGTGGGCAATGGAGGCTAACAACCCTGAGGAGAGGGTTGCCATCTATATGACTGCTACGATGGCTTTCCTTGATGGCTGTGTCATAATAGTTCTCCTCTTTTGTCCCTCCGGATAAGATGCTTTGGTCATGGACGATACACCTGCAACCAAAATGGATCATCCGCACGATAACCTCGTCTTTCATTATTTACCATGAGGTTTACATTCAAATTTAGCAGCATGGCATGGAAAAATAATTATTTTTTTCAAATGGCCAACTAAATAGATAAGTCTTCAAAATTTCCTTCAGTATCCTTCTAAAAATCAATGATTAGATTAGAACTTGTACCTGGATATTTTATAGGGATGGCAATAGGTTGGGTCGACCAATATCCATACTTACCCCAATATGAAAAAATCCATACCCATATCGATCCTGTACCCATCTTTGGTTGAGTCAAGTCGGATCGGATCTAAAAATTCCCTCAAATTCTCTTCTATGGTTCTATCAAGATTAAACTTTCAAAATAATTTTGAGAGAAAAAACTCTCAAAACCTCCTCGATTGAACCCTCAATCTCCCTCAAATAAACACCTTCCCTACATATCTTCAAGAAAGAGGATAAAATAACTGAAAATAGGTGAAAAGAGAAAGAAATTATGGAAAAGGATCTTATCTTTTAATTTTTTCCATCTTTATTTTGTTTTCATTGATTTTTCCTATTTTTTTCCATCCTCAAGAATCTCGATCGAATGGAAGGCTTGGAGTGGTCAAATATACACCTCGATTAGGCCGATCTATTCGACGAACAGATAAACAACACTCGATCCGGTGAATAGAACCCTAGTTGCCCCCTCCCTTGAGCAAACGGTCCCAATCTTGCTTCCTCTATACTACCGGCACCCTCTTCATCCACAACCAAGCCGCTATTGGCACTAGCAAGATCTAATCATTTTCTCTCCATCATTAGTACCCTTTGTGTCCACCACCAAGCCCTCGTTAGGTCATTGCTAGGATTTGGGTGTCGAGGTTAGGAGAGGGGTGGTGGCCCATTGGGCTCTCGCTAGGATTTGGATGTTGGGATGGGGCAGAAGTGGCTAAGTGGGGACCCGTCAGGCCACCACTAGGATTTGGATGTCAAAATGGGTGGGGGGGGGGAGTGGGGACCCGAGGGAGTTTGGATTTTATTTAAATGAAAGAAAGATATTATCGGGGGCAGGCTCAGGATGAGGCATATCATTATCCATATCCAACCCAAATTCACTTCAATAATTTTTATACAATCTGTACCTACCTCGCCTCTTAATCGGGTCAGATAAAATTTGCCCCATTCTAGTTAATTAGGTCAAGTTGGATATCTGGCAGGTCGGAAAAAAATACCACCCCTAGATATTTACCAAAAAAGGAAGAGAAAGAAATGAAGCAAATCTCAAGCCATGATTAATGAGCTACCAATTTGATATATTTGGTGGCAAAGCAAGTAGACAACCTTTGAATAGAATCTAACATAAATAAACTTGGGTCACTAGTAGAGATCTTTCTTACGCATAATCCTAAATCATCAAGATATTGAAAGATAATTCACTAAAACTAGATGGTCATTGAAGGTAAAAATTATAAATACATCTCTTCAAATTTAAGCTATTATATTTAGATCTCAGAAGTCTTAAAAATATCAATTAGATACAAAAATTTTAAATTTATTATAATATAGCCCAACCGTCTATTTGTATCTTAACGCCATTAATGTAGTAAGAAAAAGATAAAAGAACCTTGAATTTAGAGTGGTTATCTTTCATTATTCATCTCCTTGTATAGATCTCAAATCACTTCATTCTTTGTACTCCATCCACTTGCATAAATTTTAAAATATTCCATCCTTTATCATCCATCCACCTACACAACTATCAATGAGCTCTATTCTCTATCATTCATCCACCTGCATGGATCTTAAAGTCTCCAACCTCATTCATCTATCTGCATGCATATATGTAGAGTTCTACTCTTTGTCATCTATCCATCTGCATAGATTTTAAAGCACTTAGTGTATGATCTATTTGTCAGCATAGATTACGAAGCACTTCGTTTACCATCCATTCGCTTATATAGATCTCAAAATATTCCATCTTCATCCATTTAGCTACATAAATCTCAAAGTGCTTCATCTGCTTGTATAGTTCTTGAAGCACTCTATCCTCGAATCATTCAACTACTTGCATAAATCTTGAAGCACTTCATTCTCTATCATTTATCCATCGATGCAAATCTCAAAGCTCTCTATCCTCTATCATCCATTCGTCAGCACAAATCTCAAATCACTCCATCCTCAATCATTTATCTGCTAATATGGATTTCAAAATGCTCCATCCTTTATCGTCCATCCACTTGCACAAATATCAAAATGATCTATCCTACATCGTCCATCCATCTGCATAGATCTCAAAATACTTTATCTTCCATCATCCATTCGTATGTACAGATCTCAAAGCACTACATCTATTGTCATTCATTTGTTTGTACAAATATCAGAGCATCCATCCTTTATCCTTTATCTGCATGCATTGAACTTAAAGCCCTTCATCCTCTATCATCCATTTAAATGGATCTTAAAGTGCTCCAACTTTTGTCATCCATCCACCTACAGAAATCTCCAAATACTCCATCCAATTGCTATATATCTCAAAGTGCTACTCCCCCCCCTTCTTTCAATTCCCACGAAAATAAGAGATTTTTACTAAGTTTGTGAGATGGGCGGTTCTGAAATTTTATGAAAATTAGTTATTATGCGATCCTTATATAATAATGCATTATGATTCAAATAGTCGGCTGGGCCACATTACAATGAATTTATAGTTTTAACGGTTGGTTGACACTTTTTAAACTTTTGGGGGCTAAGTATATAAATGGCCTAAACTTGGAGAGATACCTCTATAACTTTGCACAAGAAAGAATTGCATTCATGATAATAAAAAAAGAAAAATAAAAGATGAAAGACGTGGTATATGCATATGGATATAAATATAAACAAGCATATATGTATAGGTACACAAACAAAATGGCATGTACATGTGCACATACACCGACTACTTAATAAGCACCGAGGTGATCACATAATGAAAAATTATAATCTAATCATTAAGACCAACACTTGATGAATAGAACCCACATAAAAGAGATGACATGATTGATGTGGTACATGGCCATATGATGCTTGCAACATAGGGTATAATTCCTCTCATATAACATAGCTCGATTGAATGCAAACCATGTAAATATAGGCAGCTGCCCAACATCACATTCGTTGATTCAACTGCAATAACTCCCACTTTCTTGGCTACCGTTCTACCCACAATGCATAATACCTTGAACAAAGATTTAATTATGGTTAATGATCCTTCTCCATCCATGCTACCCATAAGACTTTTCTTTTAGATCTCCTAGTCTACTTTTGAGTTCCTTGCTCTTATTCTCATCCAAGTCCATCAACTTCCTTACAAGATGGGCTATTTCCTCCCTTCTAATAAAACCTTCCTCCTCATTCTTCTATTATAAGAATCCAGACTATTAGCGACAGTAAAATACCGTCACTAATAGTCCTTCTGCCATCGCTAATAGTCCCGCCGTCGCTAATGCCATTGTAAAATTCAATTTGAAAAATTTTTATCACTAATTGCCACTTATTAGCGAATGAAAAAATCACTATCGCTCATAAATATATTAGCGATAGTTTTAGAGATGGAATAATTTCATCACTAATTATTTTTTAATATAAATTTTTAAAAAAATTAAAAATTATTAGCAATGATAATTTCATTTCTAATGCCATCGCTAATGATTATTAGCGACCAATCTTACCATCGCTAATGCCATCTCTAATTTTTTTAAATTTTTAAATAAAATAAAAAAAATTATTTTTAAAAAAATTAGCGATGGTAATTTGATCTCTAATGCCGTCGCTAATAGTTATTAGTGATGGAGTTGCCATCGCTAATATTGATGATAATAGTTAATTTTATTTTTTTAAAAAATTAATAATAATATTTTTTAGAATCTATTTTAATTAATCATAATGAATTATGGTTTCTAATACCTATTATAATTAAAATCAAAAGATAGTATGATAATTAGAAATTAAAAACTAATTATATTATATTAAAAATAAAAATTATGTAATTTTTTTTATAAGCAATAACAAAAAAATATAATACATAAAAAAAAATCAGGTCCGATTCTCATCGTCGTCCACCTCCTCCTCCTCCTACTTCTCTCCAGTAGCTGGTGGATAAGAGTTGGATGTTCCAATATCCTGTAATGAAAAAAGTAAAATAATATTAATAAATTTTGATACGGAGGCATATCTTTCGATATACTCTTTTGATTCTAAAATATATTATTTTTACATATTTCATTCGATGATATGGAGCTATAAATACCTCCAATCCATCGATTGAATGGTTAGATTGAATTTTTAGCCCCTAGATCCCCTTCCTAGACTCAAACCTAAATATACGAAGCTTCTAAAAATAAAAACTTAAAATAATTAAAAAAAATTTAATAATATAATTACCTAATGTGATGGCTGGGATGACTAGCCCAGTCGATCGTGCAGCTGTAGATCTCGGAGAAGCTCCATGATCCGTATCGTGGATGGCATCTATGTTGCTCCAAGAATTGATTTTGATGATTACAAAGCATTTGAGAAGATTACTAATGAATTTGGCTTGAAAAAAGATATTTTATATTTCAAGAGCAAAATCATAATTTTATCAAGTTTTGATCTGAGAGCTTCAAGAGTAAGAATAGAAGATTTCTGATCCTTTGGAGGCAGTCCCATAATTTTTGAATGCATATTTTGGAAGAAAATCAAGTTTGAAGCAATAGGATCGACCCCTAGGTCTACCCCTGCTGAAACGGACTATTTGGCATGCTGTTTCTATGCCAAGGGTCAACCCCAGGGTCGACCTCTACTATTCCAAAGGCCAAAAATATAGAATGATTGATTTTTTAAATTCTATCTTAGAGGTCGACCCCTATGCCAAAGGTTGACCCATGAGTCAACCCCTATGATGGAAAATCTTCTGCAATAGCTAGTTTTATCCTATTTTGGCAGCTTTTAATATTTTTTTTAAGATCTCTAATGGCTACAAATCTTGTCCAGAATTCTCTCCTTCACCCATTGAAGATTTAAAAGGCTATAAAAAGAAAAAAACATAAGAGATTTCATAACATTCAATTTAGTCCTAAGTAAAAGTCATCTTCAAGCAAAGAAGCTTTCATTTTAAGTTCACCAACCTCTCAAAAGCTCATTCAAGTCTCCAACAATCTTGAGAAAAATCAAAAAAGCTTCCTCTATTATTGTGAAAAGCATTCTTAAGATTTTATTTGCTCATTAAGGGAGCTAAACTTATATTTGATTTTCATTAACTCTTATACTCTGCTTTATTATTTTGATTCAAATTTTGGGAGGTTTCAAAACTTGGAAGGGTTGATCTGAGCCTTAAATCAGAGTGTGTAGGATTGGCTTGTACCCAAAAAATAAGTGTGCTAGCTTGGGATAGCTAGGGTCGGAGGTACCGACAGTGTATTCTGGTTGAATATGTTTAGTGATTTTGAATTTTTAAGTAGGAGCTTGGAAAGTGGATGTAGGTGCAAGAGAAGCACTGAACCACTATAAATCTTGCTTGTTAGTGGTGTGCTTGCTATCTTTCTTTTCTTAGTTTGTTAAATTTTTTCTTTCAAGTTTTTTATATTTTCATCTAACCTAAATCGCTTTACACATATGACTTGCATATCATTATTCAATCTTGATATCTTTAAATTAGCTTTAAAATTTTAAAAATCTAATTCACCCTCCCTCTTGGGTTGTATAGCTAGGCAACAAGTGGTATCAGAGTCTCGGTGCTCTAGTCCTACTTTGATTTAACCATCAAAGAGCCAAAGAATCTATGGCAATCCAAGTTAGTATTTTTCTAGTCGAGGGGCAGTCCACAAACCGACCTTCATTTTTCAATGGATCAAACTATACCTATTAGAAAACTTAGATGAGAATATTCATACAAGCACTTGACTATGATATGTGGAGTATTATAGTTAATGGACCACACACATCCACTAAGATAATTGATGGTGTCGAATCAACCAAATCCAAAAAAGAATGGGATGAGGTTGATAAGAAAATGGCTCAACTCAATGCAAAAACCATGAATATTTTATATTTTGCTTTAGATGCTAATGAATTTAATCGCATTTCAATATGCATGTCGGCTAAAAAAATATGGGATAGGTTAGAAGTAACTCATAAAGGTACTAATCAAGTTAAGGAAGTCAAAAATTAACATGCTTGTGCACAAATATAAACTTTTCAAAATGGAGCATGATGAGTCAATAACTGAAATATTTACTAGATTTATGGATATTATAAATGGTTTTAAAAGTCTTGGCAAGTCTTATTCTAATAGTGACCTTGTGAGAAAGATTCTTAGATCTTTACCAAGGATATGGAGGCCAAAGTGACTGCAATCCAAGAAGCCAAAGATCTGAATGTTTTACCCTTGGAGGAGCTTCTAGGATCACTAATGACGCACGAGCTAAGCATGAAACAATATCAAGAAGAAGATGTCAAGAAGAAGAAGACAATAGCCATCAAATCCATCACTCAACAAGATGAGAAATTCGATGAAATGGAAGATGAAGAACAAGATGAAGAAATAGCCCTCATCATAAGGAAGTTCAAGAGATTTTTGAAGAGAAAACAAGGGATGAGGAAGATGTCATCTACCAAAGGAGAGCATAGCAAGAAAAAGGATAGGGAGCAGCCCCTTATTTACTATGAATGTAAGAAGTCGGGGCAGTTTAGGTCTGAATGTCCTCAACTTAAAAAAGTTTCCAAGAAATACAAGAAAAAGACTATGGTGGCAACATGGAGTGACAGTGATGACTCAAGCTCCGAAGAGGAAGAAGCTCATGAACAAGCCAACCTGTGCCTTATGGCACATGAAAATGAGATGTGTCTTGTATCCAAAGGAGAAAATCAAAGATGGTATCTTGACAGCGGATGCTCAAGACACATGACCGGTGATGAGTCCCAATTCATCATGCTTGATGCTAAAAGTGGAGGAATGGTCACCTTTGGAGACAATGGCAAAGAAAAAATTATCGGTATAGGTAACATTGGTATCACTCCCTCCAAGTATATTGAAAATATTTTATTAGTAGATGGTTTGAAACACAATCTCTTAAGCATTAGTCAACTTTGTGATAAGGGTTACAAAGTTATTTTTGAATCTTCATTATGCATTGTAACTAGTCCCAATGATGATGGCATTAAGTTTGTTGGACATAGACATGGTAATGTTTATATGATAGATTTGAATGATCTTTCTATGATAAACATGCAATGTCTAGTAGCTATGAATGCCAAAATTAATGAGACTAGTTGGCTTTGGCACCGTAGGCTTGCACACATTAGTATGCATTCACTTTCAAAGCTTATAAAAAATGAATTAGTTATCGATTTACCAAAATTGAACTTTGAAAAAGATAAAATTTATGATGCATGCCAACTAGGTAAACAAACTAGAATTTCATTCAAATCTAAGAACATTGTTTCAACTTCTAGGCCATTGAAACTATTGCACATGGATTTGTTTAGTCCTACAAGAACAACAAGCTTAGATGGAAAATATTATGGTTTTGTAATTATCGATGACTACTCACATTTTACATGAATTTTCTTTTTGGCACACAAAGATGAAACTTTTCATGTTTTCTCAAAGTTTTACTGAAAAGTTATAAATAAAAAAAATTTTTAATTCAAAGTATTCAAAGTGATCATGGAATCGAATTTGAAAATCAAGACTTTTAAAAAATTTTATGATGAAAAAAATAAGCCATAATTTTTTAGCACCTAGGATACCCCAACAAAATGGGATGGTAGAAAAAAAAAATAGAACTCTAAAAGAAATGGCCCGTACCATGCTATGTGAAAGCAACCTCCCAAGATACTTTTGGATGAAAGCAATTAACATGGCATGTTACATCTTAAATCCATGCCCTAATCAGACCAATTTTAAAGAAAACATCTTATGAGCTTTGGAAAAGGAAGAAAATCTAACATTGCATATTTTCATATTTTTGGTTGTCGATGTTTTATTTTGAATAATGGTAAAGAAAAATTAGGTAAATTTGATGCAAAATCTGATGAAGCTATTTTTCTTAGTTATTCCTCTTCTAGTAAAGCTTTTAGAGTTTTTAACAAAAGAACTTTAGTCGTAGAGAAGTCAATACATATTATCTTTGATGAGACTAATGATCTTCCATCAAGGAAGAGTAAGGATATTGATGATGCAGATCCTCTTATAGAAAGGATGAAGGAGATCATCCTAAAGGATTCAACAATTCAAAATGAAACATGAAGACCAGCAAGAAAATGAGGATGAAGGATAATGAAAACAACCTCAAGGTATAAATGATCTTCCAAAAGAATAAAGGTATGTTCACAATCACCCTAAAGAACTAATTATTGGTGATCCTATACATGGAATAAGAACTCGCTCTTTACTTAGAGATGCATATAATCATTTTGCTTTTGTTTCTCATTTTGAACCTAAAACCATAGATGAAGCCAAAAAAGATTATAATTGGATAAATGCAATGCAAGAGAAACTTAATCAATTCAAAAAAAATAATGTATGGACCTTAGTATCAAGATCTAAAAATCATCCAATAATTGACACAAAATGGGTATATAGAAATAAATTGGATGAAAATAAAAATATAATTAGAAATAAAGCAAGATTAGTTGCAAAGGATTATAATCAAGAAGAGAAAATTAATTTTGATGAGACCTTTGCACCTGTTGCTAGACTAGAAGCAATTAGACTTTTACTCGCTTATGCATGCTTTATGAATTTCAAGTTATTTCAAATGGATGTTAAAAATGCTTTTCTAAATGGATATATTGCCGAAGAAGTTTATGTAGAACAACCTTTTGATTTTGAAAATCATGCTTTTTCTAATCATGTTTTCAAATTAAACAAAGCATTATATGATTTAAAACAAGCACCTAGGACTTGGTATGAAAGATTAAGTAAATTATTGCTTAATAATGAATTTTCAAGAGGAAATATAGATACAACCCTTTTCATTAAAAGAGATCATGATGACATCTTAGTAATACAAATATATGTTGATGATATTATATTTGGATCTACTAATGAAATCTTTATGTCAAGATTTAGTTAAGCTCATGCAGGGGGAGTTCGAGATGAGCATGATGGGTGAACTAATGTTCTTCCTCGGACTTCAAATCAAACAAACAAAGAAAGAAATTTTCATCATTCAAAGCAAGTACACAAGAGAGCTACTTAAAAAATTTAGGATGGAGAGCTCCAAAGCCATTGGTACACCCATGAGTCCATCATGTAAGCTTGACAAGAATGAAGGACGTAAAAATATTGATACAAAGCTTTATAGAAGCATGAAAGGCTCTTTCTTTTATTTAACTATTAGTAGATCAGATATCATGTTTAGTGTTTGTTTATGTGCATGATTTCAATCTAATCCAAAAGAATCACATTTAAATAATATGTGAAAAGAATACTTAAATACCTAAAAGAAACTCAAAATCTAGGTTTATGGTAATCTAAGAATTCATCAATTGATTTAATTGGATATTCAGATGCAAGACTTTGCTGGATGTAGATTAGACAGAAAAAGCACTAGTGAAAACTTATCCAATTTTTAGGAGTTAACTTAATCTCTTGGTTTAGCAAGAAGCAAAATTAGGTAGCATTGTCTATGGTCGAGATCGAATACATTACAACCAGAAGTTGCTGTGCACAAATCTTATGGATTAAGCAACAACTTGAAGGACTTTGGCATTAAACTAAACAAAACTTTCATAAGATGTGATAATACTAGTGCCATAAATCTATCTAAGAATCCAATCCAACACTCTAGATCAAAACACATTGAAATAAGACATCATTTCATAAGAGAGCATGTTCAAAATAATGACATAATTCTTGATTATGTTTGTACTGAAAAATAATTGGCTGATATTTTTACTAAGGCCTTGAGTGAAGATAAATTTTATGAAAATTAGGAGAGAATTGAAAATTCTAGATCCTTTTGCTTAAATATCCTTCTTTTGATCCCGATTTATCCTCTACTAATATTTTTGGATCAATCCTTGAGACTTAATTTCATTGCTTTAAGTTAAAAATTATCCATCCTTCTTATCTTTTTCTTGACTATAAGAAGAAAAATTATTTTTGAACTTAATAAGAAAAATCATGGATAAACAATTATACTTTACTTGTCTCATGAATTTATTTGAGCATTCTAATGATTTTGATCATTTGATTAATTTTAAGCAACTATTTATATTTTATATATTTTGATCATATTATTATTCTTTTTAAAAATTAATTAGTATCAAGAAATCATTTTTGATCTTAAAAGAAGATTATTGCTGAATATTCATGCCTTATTCAGATTGATTAATTTTGAAAAAATAAATTTAAGAAAAATACTCTTTTTAAGTCTTTTGATATTGATGTCAAACAAAATATTTCAAAGAAGCTATTAAAATCAAATATTCAAAGAGAACTTTAGTTTTTAATCAATTGATATCAGGCAGTTTAATATTTATCTTATATTTTATTGATCTTAAAATATATATAATAATAATAAAAGAAAAGAAGAGATAATCTTTGAAAAACTAAATATATCTTATAATTTGCTTTGAATGATCTATTTAAAATCTTTAATCTTTGAAATGTTCCATCTCTCTTGAATCTTTGAAGTTCAAAATAATTTTGTTTAATGCATTTATTTTATTCAAAAAGGGAGAGATGTATTTTTAATCCATATTGTTCATAAATAGAATTTTCAAAAAAAAAAGATATTCATTCTAAATTTATTGTATTCTTTCAAAATGGGGAAGAAAAGCTAAAAGGTAAATTTATCCAACAATAATTATGAAAAAGAGGGAAAAAATATTATGTAATGAATTTCTTGATGTTTACTCTTAAAAAATAAGAAAAAAGATGTTTATTTGTTAAATATGATCTAGTTAGCCTTGATTGAATATTCTAATTAATTTGAGTTAAGGACAATGAGCTTTGATTGTTTTATGATCCTTTTAACTTAAGCCTTCATGTGATTTTTTAGTTTAAATTCAATTGATTTGATTGCCAAATCATTTTTGATAACTAATTGGAGTTAAAACTAATTTAAAATATATTCTCACTCCAAACAAGTAAATTTTGATACATACTTCTAATTTTGAAACTCATTTAAAAATATGAATATAATATAGAATTTTTAATGTGCCTTTAGAAATCTTTGTAAAATCATTTTTGCTCTGATACTATCTTTATTTTGCTCGATATATTTCTGATATATATCTTTTTCGAGCTTAATTGACTGAAATTTATTTAAGAAAAGAAAAGAATGAATAATGAATTAAATATTGTGCTTGATTCTACTATTCAAATCTTTGAAAAGCTCTAATCCTCTTAAAGCTTAAAAGTACATACTTGAAAATCTGTTCAAAGAATCATATTCATTCAAAAAGGGGGAGAGCCTTTGATATTTGAGTTTAAGCTAATTTTTTGTAAAGAAAAAAATTTCAAATGATAAGCTTTTAAAGGAAAGCTGATTCATTTGATTTGATTTAATTTTTTAAATTTTTGATTTAATTTTTTAAATTTGATACATCTATCATTTGACACACTCCATCACATCTCTGATTTCTCATTTGATTCAGATGCTTCCAGCCGTGATCTCTACTAGATTTAGTTTAGTCATCTTTGTATTAGGTTATGATCTAGTATCTCTTAGTTATTTCTATGAGTTGTTGATCAAGTCATGGTTGGTTATATTTTTTTTTTGGATCTAACTTATGGCATTGGTACTATTGGCTGCTTGGGTCATGGATAGTTGTATCCATGAATTTTGTATGTTTTGATGGCCTAACTCTCATGAATGCTTTTGATACCTTTCGCACTTATATGTTTTGATGACTTGATGTTATATTTTATTGTGTGTGGAATGATATCATTTGGATGTAAATATGTGTATATAAATATGATGATGTCATTTGAATGATGTGAAATGTAACCTCTATGAATTGGCTAAAATTTCATTATGATATGCTGAAAACACTGTGTTGTATATAAGCTAATTGAAAATTTTGTTATAAACTCTTGTTCTAATAGAAAAACATATGGAATAATTTAAGAAAGAGGCTTTTTCTTTTCGAATTTTAAAATTTCTTAAGATCTTATTTGATGATGTTAAAAAGGGGGAAGTAGAGTAAATAAAATTGGGCTATAAGCAAAATTGAAAGTAAAATTGATAAAAAAAAATAAGTAAGTCAAACTCTTTTGCAAATAATTTGAATGTCTAACCATAAGTAATCTTCAAACTGCTCTTTATGCAATATTTGTCAAATAACTGAATATGATATTCTAGTAAGTGATGTAGGCTTCTACATGCTTTATTTTTTGCTTATGCTCAAATATTTTATCATCATCAAAAAGAGGAAGATTGTTGCTCCAAGAATTGATTTTATTGTTTACAAAGCATTTGAGAGGATTACTAATGAATTTGGCTTGAAAAAAGACTTTTTTGTATTTCAGGGGCAAAATCATAATTTTATCAAGTTTTGATCTGAGAGCCTCAAGAGCAAGAATAGAAGATTTCTGATCCTTTGGAGGCACACCAATGATTTTTGAATGCATATTTTGAGAGAAAATCAAGTTTGAAGCAAAAGTATCGGCCCCTAGGTCTATCCTTGCTGAAATGGGCTATTTGGCATGCTGTTTCTATGCCAAGGGTCGACCCCAGGGTCGACCTCTGCTATTCTAAAGGCCAAAAATATAGAATGGTTGATTTTGTAAATTCTATCTCAGAGGTCGATCTCGAGGTCGATCCCTGTGCTAGAGGTCGATCCATGAGTCGACCCCTATGATGGAAAATCTTCTACAATGGCTAGTTTTATTCCATTTTGGCAGCTTTTAATGCTTTCTTTAAGATCTCCAATGGCTACAAATCTTATCCAGGATTCTCTTCTTCATCCATTGAAGAATTAAAAGACTATAAAAAGGGAGAAAATATAAGAGATTTCATAACATTCAATTCAGTCCTAAGCAAAAATCATCTTCAAGCAAAGAAGCTTTCATTTCAAGTTCACCAACCTCTCAAAAGCTCATTCAAGTCTCCAACAATTTTGAGAAAAGATAGAAAAGCTTCCTTTATTATTATGAAAAGTATTCTTAAGATTTTATTTGCTCATTAAGGAAACTAAATTTATATTTGATTGTCATTAACTCTTATACTCTGCTTTATTATTTTGATTCAAGTTTTGGGAGATTCCAAAACTTGGAAGGATTGATCCGAGCCTAAAATCGGAGTGTGTAGGGTTGGCTTGTACCCAAAAAATAAGTGTGCTAGCTTAGGATAGCTAGGGTCGGAGGTACCGATATTGTATTTTGGTTGAATACGTTTAGTGATTTTGAATTCTCAAGTAGGAACTTGGGGAGTGGATGTAGGTGCAAGGAAAGCACCGAACCACTATAAATCTTGCTTGTTTATGGTGTGCTTGCTATCTTTCTTTTCTTAGTTTGTTAAATTCTTCCTCTCAAGTCTTTTATATTTTCATCTAACCTAAATTGCTTTACATACACGACTTGCATATCATCATTCAATTTTGATATATTTCAATTAGCTTTAAAATTTTAAAAATCTAATTTACCCCCCCTCTTGGGTTGTATAGCTAGGCAACAATCTAGGAGGCTTTGAGGTTGCTAGCTCAGAAGCCTCTACACGACCTCCTCCACATGTGCATCACCCCAGGTCTAGGATGTCGAGGCTTGTGAGGATGTCAAAGGGTATTGAGGCAGTGGAGGGTCGAAGCTATGGCTAAATCTTATGACCCAACTCCTCACCCCTCCCCCTCGATGGCACTAAGCCATCCCTCAAGGTCAAGGGTGGGCTGAGAAGATGGGTCATCGCCTATCTTTCAGTAATATACATCGCATAACGCATCTACACAGTTTAGAAATATATCAGTTGTAATATAAAAATTAGATTCTGTAACAACTTAATTAGTAAATAAAGTTTGAAGTTCTTACCATAATTTATCACGACGTAGAATCTAAATAGTCACCAGTCCTCTTAGACTGGTGTGTGGCCTGCCATAACTATAGCTGGTCTAGTGGATGACCCAACTATCATGTCTATAATAAGTAAATAATAAAATTAAATTAATTAAAATATGCACATAAAAGTTTTTATAGTTCTAGTGAAGAATTTTGGTATTGACTTCTTACCAGTCTATTGACCACAATATGTGTGCCGACCGAGTCGCTCGTATGCTTGATCGAAATCTGCTTGGCAGTCCTGATTTTATTAGGCCCTCCACCACCTACTGGAGTACTCTTCGCTGCTCCACTGGTCGTAGAGGTTCTGTCATATGTCTGCCCGCATTCAGTGATCCATGAAGGACCTCCAGTCCAATGGTGATTGAAAACCAAAGTGCTGGATGGCAAACTGACTGAGGCTATAGAGGCCATCTTGAAGCCTTTGTGTGGCCACCACCTCAAAGATCTAATAGCCAGCATCCTCATTCTAGGGAGTCTCAAATCGATAGTATTTCTATAAGATAGAAGCATGTATTTATATGTAATTAAAATATCAATGTATTGAAAATTTAAAAATTAAATTAGTTTTAACTCATCAAAAATATCTTCTAGACTGCATCACAAGCTCTAGATGATCAGCTAAAAAACTCATTCACCGGCCCTAGCATCAAGCATCGGATGATGTCGGTAACCATACGAGATACTCCAGACTCTCTAAATGTGCTGCAAAATTGATTTTAAAAATAAATGTTAACTCTAGAATTGCTAAATTCTAAATATATTAATTAAAATTATAGTACTTATGAGTGGCTCTGAATGTGGATGAGCTATCTATCCTCCAGTCGAGTCAGAGGTGCTGCAAGCCCATGACTTTGTGTCTGTGAGCCAGTCACTATTGCGTGTGATTGTGGAGTCACTGGTGACCTCCTGTCATCCAAACCTGAGCATAAAATATCTAATATAAAGAATATTATATTAGTTAGCAAAGGATAAAATAACAATATCTAAAGTGTTAGAGTTTAATTACCATTCGGTATGAGATGTGCAGAACCATGCGAGCTGGCTGCATGATCGCTCTCTCCTCGAGAGCTCTGTCTTTGGCTGGAATGACTCTGACCTCTAGAAGATATGATGTATAATCTCTAAAAATAAAAATAAAAAATAAATCAAGTAGATGATCTAAAAATTAGTTCAAAAAAATATTTATCAAAATATAACAAGACGATCAAAATTTAACTCAAGTGTTACAAAGATTGTTAGTTAGCATCTACAATGTATCAGTAGAAAAATAATTCTCGTCCAACAATACATGATAATATGTTAGTCTGTTGGTCCCCTCATTTAGGCATTATCTGATTCTTATCTAGTAGTACATGATAATCCCAGTACATGAAAATATGAAGAAGGCTCAGATCTATCATTAAAAAATAAGGCATTGCAAATTCCTCTGCACCTTTAACAATGAGGTAGCTGCAAGCGATTGTCTGCAACATAACAGACCATCCAAGCTTACCCTTGCATTGCAAGTTCCTCTGCACTAAAGTACAGTGAGATGGCTACATGCGGTTGTCTATGATGTAATAGATCATCTAAGCTTGACCATACAACAACAAGAATAGAATGCATCACCTCCATTTAGGCGTATCTTGCACAGGCAATCATCATAGCCTCTTCGAGCCCCCAACCACCTCCTCGAGCTATAAATCAAAAGTATAAATTTTATTAAAAAATAAAATAACAACTTAAAAATAAAATTCATATACTCACACAGCCTACACTGCAAGAAAATAGAGTATTAGCCATGGACATTAGCAATGATATTTTTGCCATCGCTAATAATGGATATTAGCATTGGAATAAGCAATGGCAAAATTATCATCACTAATAATATTTTTATCGATAGCTTTAACGATGAAAGTTTAGCCATCGCTAATAGTTATTAGTGACGGTAGTGGCGATGGCTGTGCCATCGCTATAGGTATTAGTAACAATATTAGCGATGACAGTTAGCCATCGCTAATACTAAGTAATTTTATTTTTTTAATTAGATTTTATTATTATTAATGATGATAGATAATTATTAGCAATGATCTTTTATCATCGCTAATAAAAAATAATTTTATTTTTTTAAAATTTGATTGTATAATTATTAGCGATGAAATTATATTATTAACGATGAAAAAAGCCATTACTAATATTAATAATTTTTAAAAATATTTTTTTTAATTATTTAAATATTTTTTTTAAAAATTATTAGCTATGGTAAATTGAGCCATCACTAATAGCCATCGATAATTATTAATTTAATTATAATTATAACTATTTTTTTAAATTTTTTTTAAATTTATTAGCAATGGATTGTCCATCATTAATACTTAGAAATCTATCACTAAGACGTATTAGCGATGCCAAAAATACCATCGCTAAATGCTATTATTAATTTTAATTTTTTTTTTATTTTTTTGAATATAATATAATTTTAAATTTTAAAATTCATCTTCACCATTCATTATCTAAATAATTATTGTTAGAGTATCATCATAAAAAACTGCCTTAATTCGATAGCCCTAGCTATGTCGATCAATTGATTTGGATGGCCATGAACGATCGCTTGATGATCTGATAAATAAAGATCACTAATGGATTCAAAAACTTGCAACAATGATCTCGGTGATATTTATAGCAATCGAATATCATTATTATGATCAATTTAGCATGAAATGATTTAGACTGTTAAATAAAAAATGAAGTGATCAAAAGATCAAACAACGTTCGATTATAAGATAATCTTTTAGATAAATGATCTTTGTTACTACTTTGATCATTTGTACGATGTTGATCATAAAATTCAAACCACGCTTATATGAATGATCCAAAACTATATATCTCTTGATGCTTATTATTGAAGTCCTCAAGTAATTATACTTGTGCTTTTGTAAGATCTGCTTAACATGGATGGTTCATATACATGCAGTTTGAATTTTAGGATCACCACCATACCAATGATTAAGATAGTAGAAAAGATTATTTATCTAAAAAATCATCTTAATCGAATGCTGTTTGGCCTTTTGATCACTTATTTTTTATTTAACGATCAAAATTATCCTATGCTAAATTGACCATGATAATGATGTTTGATTGAAGTAAAATTTTGATCGTATGCTAAAAATATCATCGAGATCATTGTTATAAGTTTTTAAATCCATCGATGGTCTCTATCTATCAGATCATCAAGCAGTCATTCATGGCCATCAAAATCAAATTTTATTGATCGACATAGCTAGGGCTATCGAATCGAGGCGGTCTTTTATGATGATACTCTAACGATAATTATTTAGATAATGAATGATGAAGATGGACTTTAAATTTTAAAATTATATTATATTAAGAAAAAAATTTAAAAAATATTAATGATGGATTTTTTTACTTGACGGCATTAGCGATGACAAGTTTGTCGTCGCTAATAAAAATTATGAAAAAAAATTTTTTTTTGATAAAAGTATTAGCAATAAATTTTTATTTTTAGCGATGGAGTTTCGTCACAAATGCTTTTACCGATGGCATTAGCAACGGCAAGTTTGCCATCGCTAATAGTCTGCAACCTCAAAACCACTATGAGAAAAAAAAAATTTCACTCGCCTATGCTCATCCTATCTCATTCCCGCCCTTCATCCTTCTTTCGTCGGTGCCTAAACCCCCCTCACCCCCTACCCCTCCTTTCCTTCCTCTGTTGATCTTATGATTGATTTTGATGATTGCCAAACTCTGAGTTTATTATGTATCTAATCATGTGTTTCAAGAATGTATGTAGAATTTTTTAAGTATTCAAAATCAAGAATTTATCTCAAGAACAAATCCTCTCAAGATGCCATGCCAAAATACTTAAAAGAATAAATTCACACTTATTTGGATGGCTTGGTATGAAGAAAGTATGATTGGAAGAAGAGAAATTAAAATTGAAGGAAACAATCATGTTTAGAAGTGTTTGGGGCCAAGAAATTCAAGTTTAGAAAGTCAAACATTGAAGAAAAATGAAGCCATAATTTTTGGAGACCTCTTCTGAAAATTTGGATACCTCTCCTAAAATTTTGGAGACTCTCCTGAAAATTTGGAGGCTTCTCCAAGCTATTTGGCACACTTGCATATTACCCTGGCACAGGCTCGAGACCTCTCCAAAACTAGACGAGACCTCTCTATTTCAAAAAATAGAAATATCATTTCTATGTTCTGAGATCGAGAGCTCTCAAAAATTCTTGAGAGCTCTCGCTGTGAAACTGAGACCTCTCAAAAATTCCCAAGAGCTCTCACTGCGATGAAACCTGAGAGCTCTCGCAGAAAAAATTGAAGAGCTCTCCAAATACATAAGCGACACTTTCAATGAAATTTTTCTGCAGCCCTTCCAACGGCTATTTCTCCACTCCAATAGCTATTTCAGAGCTTCCAATGGCTAGAACTCTCTCTAACCAACTCCAAGGATATTTAAAGGTGGAGAATCAATTGGAAAAAGAAGATTAAGGGATTTAAAGAGAGAATCTTTCAGTTTTGGTGAGGAACATTGAAAATCCAAAAAAAAAGAGAAGAAAATTATGCATAGATTTCAGCGAGCTTTTAAAGCAATCTTGTCCAACATCTTTCTTCATCCTCTCAAGTATAAATTGAAAAAAAGCCAAGCTTCAATCGAGCACATCATCAGCTTCTTCATTGAAATTTAAAAGAGCTTTAACTCTATTTTTTATATTATGCTAAAATTTTTACTTGTAATTTTGATTTCTTTATAAGTTTTTTTGGAGGAAAGAAACTTGGAGATTAGGCCCGTCTAAGTCCGAAATTAGACTTGTTAGGTTTTGGTTGGTTGGCCAAGAAAACCAACTGGGTTGTTAGGTGAAACCAGGAAAAACTAATGGTGTAAGATTTTGATTGGTACTCCTATGAAAATCAACTAGATTTGTTTGTGAGCCTGAAAAAATAAATACACTGTAATCAAAAGTGGTTATAGTAAAAATCCCAAGAAAAGCTTGGGGAGTGGATGTAGGTGTTGGTTGCACCGAATCACTATAAACTTTGTATGTTTGTCTTGTGGCTTTACTTTTTGCTTTTTTTTCTTTGTTTACTTTTCTATTATTTCTGACTTGTATTGTTTATATTCTTGGTTTGCATACATTATCTTTCTTCCACTGTAGTTTAAAGTCTTCACCTCACAAACTTTCTATTTTGCTTAAATTAAGGCACAAATTTGTTTAGAAAGCAAATTTGGTTAAAATTTTTATAAGAATCCAATTCACCCCCCCCTCTTGGGTTGCTACCTCTGGGCAACAATTAGTATCAGAATAGGTACTCTATTATTGATTATTGACTTAACCGTCTAGAGCTAAAGATTTTGACAATCCAAAATATAATTTTTTTTTAATGGAAAGCCATTCCATAGATAGACCCCCACTTTTTAATGGCTCAAATTTTATCCATTGGAAAGCTAGGATAAAAATATTCATACAAGCACATGACTATAATTTATGAAAAATTATTGTTGATGGCTCACACACCCACAATGCATTGATCATGCATGATAAAGAGATGGCCCAACTAAATGCTAAGGCTTTAAATATGCTTTATTGTTCATTAGATTTAAATGAAGTTCAATCTAATATCTTCTTGCATTTCAGCAAAATAAGTTTGGGAGAAATTGAAAACTATTTTTGAGGAAAACAAAATAAGAAGAAATATCAAGCTCCAAAGAAGATAAGAAAGCTCACCCCAACATATGCCTCATAGCTCATGAGGATGGAAAGAAAAAGAAGAAAAAGAAATAAAGAAAAAAGAAAGCATCAATTGAGGGGGAGCAAAGCAAGAAAAAGCTAAATGAGAAAGAAAAAGAAAATGCTATAAATTCTTGCCTCATGGCCAATGATAATGAGGTAAATATTAATAACTCTTTTGATTTTATTTTTAAAGAATTATATGAAGCCTTCAATGATCTAATGGATGAACATAAAAAGGTAAGGCTTCAAAACAAAGAGCTTAGAAAATCTAATTTATCTTTGGTCGAAGAGGAAAAACAAAATTTTGAAGTGAAAAAGAAGATCTATCAAAAAATATGAAAAATATGATCAAAGAAAAGAAAGATTTCTTAGAATAAATTAAAACTTTAACTAAGAAAAAAGAAGAATATAGTAAAATCAAAAAAATTCTTAGTTAATAAAAATATTGAGCTGAAAAAGGAATATAAAAATTTAAAATTCTTCCTAGAAGAAAATAAAAATCTTCTAAAAGAAAAAAAAGAACTTTTAGAAAGAAAATAAGAAATTAAGAAAAGAAGTTGAGATTTTGAAATCTATAGCTAAAAAGTTTACAATTAGCTTTCAAAATCTTCAATCTATGGTAAAAACCAATGGAGCAATTTTCAATAAAGTAGAAACCAATTTTAATACTTTAGAAAAATAGCAAAATACTAAAAATATTTTCACAAGACCTCCAATTAAAGATCATACTATTAAATGTTTTAAGTGTAATCAAATTGGCCACAAAATTTTGGAGTATAATTTTAAAAGAATTGGCCAAATCTTGATAAAATAAATTTGAATTCCAAAAGGAACCTTGAATACTAACTCCTATGGACCCAAGATGGCTGGGGTACCAAAAGTTATGAAGTGATTTTGCAGGAATGCCAAGGATCCAACGAGCTTAAAAGAGAAAAATTTTCTTGCTTGGATGCCTTGGAAGTAATAGATGATGGGTGATGATGTTTGATAAAATCTAAACTTTTCTCACATCATGCCATCATTGTTTGTCAAATATTCTTTATTATTAATTAGCATAATTATTGAGCTTGTTAGATTGATTTTGATGATTTTATCATTGCTTATAATGATCATACTCTATAACTTGAATGTTTTGATATATTGCTTAAAACTAGTATATCATGTTGATTATTTATTTTAAGCTTTTTATTTTATTCTAAGTTCAGCATGCTGGTTCAATCCTTTGTATCATGTTATATTGATCTTCAATTATTTAAGAAACCTAAATTGCTATAAGCTTGATTGTATGTGAAACTATTTGGATGCTAAACTTACAAATTGAATTCACAGAGCTTTCATCCAGTTTTTTCTTGATTTGATTTGATTTTTAGAACCCCCAATTGTTGCCCAGGTATGGCTACCCAAGAGGGGGGGTGACTTGGGTTTCTAAAAAGTTTGGGCAATTTAAACTCTAATGCAAATATGTGCTTCTAATTAAAAGAAACTTGAATGCTTTATGGTGAATGAGCAATGTGTAGCAGCGAAATTAAAAGCAACTAATTAATGCAAATATGTAAAGCAAATAAAGCAAAAGCACAATCAAACACACAAGAAATTTTATAGCGGTTCGGTGCAACTCCGTACCTACATCTACTCTCCAAGCTCTCCTTAGAAATTCTACTATAATCTTAGATTACAGTGCATTTGTTTTGACCCGGGATCACAAACAAATCTAGTTGATTTTGTCGGGCTCACCAACCATAACCCTACATCCGATAGTTTTTCTTGGTTCACTATCAATCCAGTTGGTTTTATCCTAGGAGCACCAACCACAACCTTACACCGAATAGTTTTTTACGGATTCACTATCAACCAAGTTGGTTTTAACCTAGGAGCACCAACCACAACTTTTACACCATCCAATTTTTGGCTTTGGACCAACCTACACCCCAAGTTTCTTTCTCCCCAAAGAAACTTGTAAAGAAATAAAGATACAAATATAAAAATTCAGCATAAGAATAAAAAACAAAAAGAAACTCTTTTGAAACTTGATGGAGAGGTTGAAAGATAGCTCTTGAAGCTTAATATTCTCTCCTTTGAAGCCTGAGAGGAAGCTTAAATGAATGAGGATGATCACACTTTGAAGCTCTCTAAATTTGATGCACAAGGTCCTCTCTTTTTTTTTTTTTCTTTTGATATTCAATGAACCTCACTATTTTAATTATATCTACTTTCAATCCACTTAATCTCCTTTCTCAAATATTTCTCTAGCTTTTTATACTCTTTGTGATGGCTAGAGAAGAAGTTTTGGCCATTGGAAGGACTGAAATAGTCATTGGAGTGAAATACTAGCTGTTATAAAAAGCTGTAGAAACTAGCCCTTTACGATCACTGGATCGGCTCAGTTTTTGACTGGGTCGGCTTAGTCCTAACTGAGTCGGCTCAGTTTATAGCTGGGTCGGCTCAGTCCCTTCGTTCTTGAAAAAAAATTAGGCTTTCTGCACTTTCTATCTTTTGCTTCCACTTGAGACTAGGTCGGCTCCAGTCTCAGACTTGGATCGGCCCAGTTTGCATGCCAAGCATGCCGAGCAGTCCATTTTGAAAGAGGATGACCTAGGGGTCATCCCTTGGGTTGATCCCTTTTTGCTAAAATTTGAATTTTTTTCTAATTTATGCATCCAAAAATTATGGAACTGCTTCCAAAAGATCAGAAATCTTCTAAGCTTGTTCTTGAGGCTTCCAAAATAGATTTTCTCCAACTTTATAAAATTATGATTTTATCCTTCTTCAAGGATGTTTATCAATTCAATTTTCTTGAAGCTCTTGACTTGGTGATTTTTGTGTGGATCTTTTCTTGGATTAATTTCTTCAATTTGAACACCTGAAAAGACCTACATACATTCTTGAAATACATGATTAGTATTATGTATACTCAATATTTTGGAAATCATCAAAATCAATCAGTGAGTCAACAATCTTCCCCTTTTTGATGATGACAAAACTTTGAGTATATGCATAAAAATAAAATTAATATGTTTCAACTAACTGGCTAGTATAAAATATGAAGTAAGAATATACACAAATATAAATGCGCACTTCATAAAAACTCCAAATAATATTTTACATAATTTATATACTCATATCAAAATAATATTTTAATTCAAATAAATGAGTATTAAGATTTCAAGCAAGAAATTCATTGAGTTTCTTAAGTATTAATTCTTTAAGTATATACTCAATATACCTCTCCCCCTTTTTGACAACATCAAAAAGGCTCATGGAAAAGAACAAGAAAAATCATCAAAATCAACATTAAGGCATTAAATTGAGAGATGTATCAAATTCAGAAAGTCAAATCAAATTAATCATCTCTCCTTTTGAATGATTATTTCTTTTTTTCAAAAATTAGCTTGAATTTAAATATTAAAGTCTCTCCCCCCCCTTTTTTTTGAATGAATATGACTTTTTAATCAGATTTTCAAAGATGTACTTTTAACCTTTAAGAGGAACAGAGCTTTTCAAAAAATTTAATCATGAAATCAAGTATAATATGTACTTTAATATTCATTCTTTCCTCTCTTTTTTTTAATAAAAATCCATCATTTAAATTCAAAAAAAGATATGTATCGAGCAAATCAATTATAGTATCAAAGCAAATGAGTCGTACTTTTTCAAATTCAGCTCTTGAGTAGAAATTAAAATAATTTTATAAGAATTTCATAAGGCACATTAAAAATCTAGTTCATATTCAGATTTATGTTTCAAATTCAACTAAGCTCCAATCAATTGTAAAGAATAATCATGCAAATTAAAATATAAAACCAGCATATTAATGATACCACTTTAAGCCATTTTCAATTATTGAAGAATAATTTATTTGCCTGACACTACTTTAAATTTATAGTACTTTAAATCAAGTAAATCAAATTGAATAAACACATGAAAGCCCAAATTGAAAAGACTATAAGGCATTTGATTTAAAATTTAAAATCAATACAATAAAGCTCAAAATAAGATAATTGATTGAGAATTTAAGATCATAAATTTACTAATATTTTTAATCAAATCAAATTAGAAAAATATCTCTCCTCCTGCTTTTCATACTAATAGCTGGATTGATTTATTTTTCAACTTTCTCCCCCTCTTTATTTCAAAATAAGCATATTTTAAATTTTAGATTATTAAATTGATATATATATATATATTCATTCTTTAGCATTATCTCCCACTTTTTTTTTTCAAAATTTGCATACATAAGCTTTATAATTTTTGTTACTCCCCCTTTTTCTTTCAAGTTAAGCACATTTAATTGATACCATATTAATCTTTAATTAATATAAATTTATCTTTTAAGCTTAGATTTTTAAATTTTATTGATACCAAGTTAGTAATCATTTTATCTTTGGTGTTTTCTCCCCTTACTTTTGCAAACAAAGCTATTTTTAAATTAAATAAAATTTTAAGAGAGCAAGCATCAATTGAGTGAATTAAGTATTAAATTATGCATTTAATTCAAATAAACATAGCATTCACTCATGTAGAAACTAATTTTTTTTAAAAAAATTACTTTTTATTTGCTTCAAAAGATGTTTATAATGATAACAATCCATTAAAATCCAAAAGTATGCCATGTAGATGTACTTCTCAATTTTAATTAATAAGAACTTTAAGGCTTCAAAAATTTGAATAATATAATTTTGAAAATACTTCTCTTCACTTTGATATTAAAGTAAATCATTCAAAAATGTATCACAAGAATTTATCTCAAATATTATAATAGCAAGAATATAGGCATGAAAATTCATATTTGAGACAAAGCAACTATTCTTTTGCCAAAAGATAAATCAATAAAATATAAGGCATATTATAAGCTGTCTAATCCCAAATGGATATATCATTCAGAGATTTGTTTAATTTTTTAGAAAATATCTCTTTCTCTTCTTAAGTAGTATCAATCAATTTGAAGCATAAATATATCAATCTTATAATTTGTCTCAAGGTATAATATCAAGAATATATTCATGCAAACCAGATTATATGCAAGGATATTTTTTTCTTTTTGTTAAAGATAAAGCAATAGAATACAAGATGATAATGATCTATTTGATATCAATCGTTGAAGTTTTTGATCGAAAAAGATGAATCAATTTAAATTCAGATCAAATTATCTTGATAAGTTAATTTGAATTGATATCAACAAACCATCCAAAATAAATCATAGAGAGATATTCTATTTAAAACATTCTTCTCTTTTGCCAAAAAAAATATAATAAAGTTTAAGACAAGAATGAGACTATTGATATCAAGTGTGAAAAATTTCTTAAGAAGAATCTTCTTGATACCAAAAAAAATCTTCTTTTATTTTAATAGCTTTGAAAATAAAATCAAATAACAACTTGATCTGAAATTCAAACTATTTTGAGAATTTTAAACTATGATAAATCATTTTGAATTAATATCAACAAATCATCCAAGGTAAATTATAAATAGATCTTCTGTTATTCTTTGAAAGATCATTTCATCCCTTTTTTTATGAAATACTAGGCAATGAAGTTTAGAAAAGATATGAACTTTTTGGATTTGTCTCAAATGATGTAACATCAAGAATATAGCTTTGCAAAATTAGATTTGAGATAAAGATATACTTTTATTTTTGCTAAAAGATAAAGCATTAAAGTGTAAGACAATGATGTGCAGTTTGATAGAAATTATGAAAGTTTTGATAGTTAAGTATTATATTTATCAATGAGTTTCAAAATTATAAGAATGTATCAAAATCAATTTATTTTCAAAAGGATGTCTACAAGAATGACAAACATCAAGATGATCAAAATGTATGACATCTATAACTTACAAAAATGGATTACTAGGAGAGTACTAAAGTTCTAAGAAAATAAATCCTAGCATCCTAAGAAGAGTAGGTCGGTATATCTTTAAGAAGAAAGTTCAAGTTGACTAGATAGAGAGGGTAGTCTAGTATCTCCAAATAACTAACCTTAGTCATGCATATACTCCCTCGCTAAAGTAATAGCTTGAATCAATCACATTGACTCCTTTCTGATCGATGATTGTGCCTCCATCAGATCTCATCTTATCTACTATGTGTGAAGTAAACTTTTGAATTTTTGGACAAACAAAAAGAATGATTCTGATGAAATTTCCTATCGATAAATGCATTTTCTCATCCAATATACCAAATAATCAATCTGAGCTCTCTGAATGATTGATCTATGGAGGTAGAGCTACTTTTGTCTAAACTACTGGATCCTCAATCCTGACATCTATTATAGCATGAGTGTAGGTATGCAAAGTGGAATCTTCTGGAGAATATGATGCACGACTAATATGAAGAAGATCCTATTGGTCACAGTAGTCCCATTTCTACACTCAGCTGATTGGCATTGAATATCCTTAATGCCCTCAACATTATCTCAAACTAACATAATCTTTAAATATATCACTACTTGAGATAATCCAAGGTACTCCTAGCATGCATCCAACATTATCAACATTCATCTCAATCTGCATCCATTTTACTTTGAAAATTAGACCTTCAACTCTTATTTTTATGCAACCATAAAATTCTCTTGCTGATCCAAGGTAGGTGGGCAAATTCAAGAAGCAGATAAATTTTCAGTCCCATTAATAAATATCCTTAGTGTCCGAGCTAATCTTACATCATCCAATATAATATTGACACTTCAAACTTCTGAGTCTAAATTTTCAACCCTAAACATTATGTTTCCAAAGAATTCTTGAATTGAGTTCAAATAGATCAAAAGAACATGGAATTTCTTAGCCCAATCTCTTAATTTTCTATACAATTAAAATTCTTTCTTGCTCTAGAAATTCAAGGATTATTTTGAAGCTTGGTCCTTCTTTCTTGTATGGGATAATGATTTGAAAAAGTCCTAAATTTTTAAATTTCTGCATGAAACTTTCTCTTCCTTTTCTTAAGAAATATCAAGCAATTATAGATTCAGAAAAGGTATATATTTTTGAATTTATTTCAAATGATATTATATCAAACATATAGCTGTGCAAAATCAGATTTGAAATAAAGATATTTTTCTTCTTTTTGCCAAAAGATAAATCAATCAAATACATGGCAAATAGTGTGCTATTTGATACCAATTACTTAAAACTAAAGTCCTTTTTAAAAGTTTAGCTTTAATAATAAATGATAACTTTCTTGAAACATCTTGCTTGATATCAACTTCAAAGGATTCAAGACAACTATTTCTCAAATTCAATTTTCAAAATCATTCAATCAGAACAAAGTATGAATATTCATATATAAAAAAAAATTCTCTTTTAAGATAGGAAAAGGCAATCAAATCAATAATCAAGAAAGATATTCAAATCAATTTGAAAAATCAAAAATTAATCAATTGGAAGGTTCCGATGATCAAATAGGATAAGATCAAATCAAGGAGAAACTAGATGAAGGCTTTATGTGTTCAATTCAACTAGGGCATTTTGAAATCCTTAGGGGTTAACCTAAGATACAATTCAAATTAACACTTCAAGTACTTGATCTTGTATTAATTGAATATCTTATTTTTAAGTACTTAAGTCATGCACTTTTTAGAAGAATCTCAATATCTAAGCATTTTATGGGGGAATGTCAAAAATTAGTTTCTCTTGTTGGTTTAGCAATTTAAACATTCATATCCAATAAGCATCTTTTAATTTAAATTCATTAATTATAAAATTGATATGGGGAAGACTTAAAATATTATGCTGAATTTTAAAATAAACTATTTCATCCATAGCATGATATATACAGGAGAGCATATTAACTTAGAAAACCAAAACATTCAAATCATTGCAAGCATCAAAATCAATCATACTTATCAAAACATGAAACAAATCATTCAAACTTTCAATTCATAGAGTATGATCATTATAAGCAATAATAAATCATCAAAGTCAATCAAACATACTCAATAATTATGCTAATTAATAATCAAAATATATTTACTAAATAATGATGGCATGATGTGAGAGAAGTTTAGATTTTACCAAAACATCATCACCCATCTAATTTCATTTTCAAGGCATCCATCAAAATATTTTTCTCTTTTTATTTCATTGGATCCTTGGTGTACCTGCAAAAATCACTTTCTAGATTTTGGTACCCAAGCCATCTTGGGTCCATTGAGGTTAGAGCACATGGTTCCTTTTGGAACCCAAATTTGTTTAACTAAAGTATGACCAATTTTCTTAATATTACATTCAAAAATTTTATGGCCTACTTTGTTGTATTTAAAGCAAACTATAGAATGATTTTCAGAATAAGCTCTGCTAAACATGTTATTTATAAATTTCTATTTTCTTAATGAATTATAGCCAATTCCAGCTTTATCAAAAATAACTTTTTGATTGATCAAAATAGATTGAAGCTTTTGAGAGCCAATTATAAACTTGTTAAGCATAGGCTTCAATCTTTCAATCTCTTTTCTTAGTTTTGAGTTCTCTTCCATAAGAGATTTTTCAGAATTTGAATGATTTTTTTTTTCTTTAGCAAATGAATTCTTTTCTTTAACTAAAGATTTTTTGGATTTGAGAAGTTCTTTCTTTTCTTTAGCTAAAGCATTATTTTCTTTCAAAATATCTTCTTTTTTAATTAATAATTTACTCTTTTCATTAGCTAAGAGAAGATTTGACTTTTTGAATTCTTTATTTTTCAACCTTAATTTTCCAAAATCATCCATTAATTCATTAAAGGCTTCATATAATTCATCAAATGTAAAGTCGGAAGAATTTTCAGGATTTACCTCATTTGCATTAGCCATGAGGCAATGATTGGCGATACCTTCTTCCTCTTCCTCATTTTTCTTTTCTATGCCTTGCTCCCCTTAATCAAAACTTTCTTTTTCCTTTGTCTTTTCTTCTTCTTTTTCTTTCCATCCTCATGAGCCATGAGGCATAGATTGGGGTGAGCTTCCTTAACTTCTTGGAAGCTTGGTTCTTCTTCTTGATTTGCTCTCCCATAAATCATTTTTAATTTCTTCCATACTTGATTTGCTGAAATACATGAAGAAATTGCATTAAATATATTTAAATCCAAAGAGCAATAAAGTATATTCATGACTTTAGCATTTAGTTGGATTGTTTCTTTATCAACAATCAATGCATTATGTGTGTGTGGGCCATTGATAATAATATTCCATAAGTTATAGTCATGTGCTATGAATATTTTTATCCTAGCTTTTCAATAAGTATAATTTGAGCCATCAAATAGTGGGAGTCAATCAATGGAATGGCTTTCATTAAATAGAGCTTCCATTTTGGGTTGCCAAGATTTTTTGCCTTTTGACCGCTAGATCAATAAATAAATATTAGAGCACTTGCTCTGATACCACTTGTTGCCTAGGTATGGCTACCCAAGAGAGGGAGGGTGAATTGGGTTTCTAAAAAGTTGGACCAATTTAAACTCTAATGCAAATATGTGCTTCTAATTAAAAGAAACTTGAATGCTTTATAGTGAATGAGCAATAAATTGAAAGCTCTTACAAAAAAATCGAGAGCTCTCCAAATACGCGATAGCTTTAAACAAGATTTTTCTACAGTCCTTCCAACAGCTATTTCTCCATTTCAATGGCTATTTTAGAGCTCCCAATGGCAAGAACTCTCTCCAACCATCTCCAAGGATATTTAAAGATGAAGAATCAATTAGAAAAGAAGATTAAGAGATTTAAAGAGAGAATCTTTTAGTTTTGATGAGGAATATTAAAAATCAAAAGAAAAAAAAAGAAAAAAATTATGCATAGATTTCAGCGAGCTTTCAAAGCAATCTTGTCCAACATATTTCTCATCCTCTTAAGTACAAATTGAAGAAAATCCAAGCTTCAATCGAGAACATCATCGACTTCTTCATTGGAATTTAAAAGAGCTTTAACTCTATTTTTATATTGTGTTGAAATTTTTACTTGTAATTTTGATTTCTTTACAAGTTTCTTTGGAAAAAAAATTTGGAGATTAGGCCCATCCAAGCTCGAAATTGGACTTGTTAGATTTTGGTTGGAGGCCCAGAAAATCAACTGGATTGTTAGTGAATCCGAAAAACTAATGATGTAAGATTTTGGTTGGTGCTCCTGTAAAAACCAACTAGGTTTGTTTGTGAGCTTGGAAAAACAAACATACTGTAATCAAGAGTGGTTACAGTGAAAATCCCAAGAAAAGCTTGAAAAGTTGATGTAGATGTCGGTTGCACCGAACCACTATAAACTTTGTATGTTTGTCTTGTAGCTTTACTTCTTGCTTTTCTTTCTTTGTTTACTTTCCTATTATTTCTAACTTGTATTGTATATATTCTTGGTTTGCATACATTATCTTTCTTTCGCTGTAGTTTAAAGCCTTCACCTCACAAACTTTTTATTTTGCTTAAATTAAGACACAAATTTGTTTAGAAAGCAAATTTGGTTAAAACTTTTATAAGAACCCAATTCACCCTCCCTCTTGGGTTGCAACCTCTGGGCAACACCCTCCCCGCCCGGTCCCTTCAGAATCCTGCAGCCACACCGACCCCGCTGGCCCATCCCCGTGCCAA
>QRFJ01005469.1:0-92495 GCA_006176705.1 Cocos nucifera | reverse complement strand
CCTGGCAAGAGGAGGTGCACCCAAGGGTGGCGTGTGCCCAAGTTGGAGGCGCCTAGGAGTCCTTGTTGGACAAGGACTCCATCTCCTTTTGGATTCCAATTAGAGTTCTTCCTAAGAACCAACTTTGACTGGTCTTAGGCACCCTCTAAGGAGGATCCAGGGGACTCTATTCCCACCAATCAGATTTAGATCTGATTTCACAAAGGGTTGTGATTGGTTGGGAAGAAGAGGAGTTGGATCACAGCTAGTCTATAAATAAGACCCTGTATCCAACTCAGATTGTATGAGATATAGAGATATGATGAGATCAATAGTTTCTCCATGCCCCAAGGCTGCCTCTCCCCTCCTTCTCCATGCCATAGTCTCTTCTCCCCTTGCTCTCCACGTCCAAAAGGAGTTTTGGACCTTGGTTGGTGCGATTCAGATCAAAGAAAGGCGATCAAAAAGCAAGAAGGCTGCGCTGCTGCAAAGGACGACTGCTCATCTTCAAAAGAGTTTTGAAGATCCTCCAGATCAGATCCAGATCTGATTTTTGGAGGTGTGATAGAGAAGAAGAGGATCTCCAGATCCAACCCAAGTGGATACCGGTAGAGGCCAGGCGCTTGCGTGGCTAAGATCCAGAACCTTCCGCTGCAAACAGGATCATCAACAGGGTAATAGGATTACCCAGATCAGGTAAATTAAATTTGATTTAATTTATATTTTAATTTTATTTTATTAAAATAATAAGAATCAAATTTGAAACATATCAAGATCTGATTGGGATTAAGAGAAAAATTTTTGAAATATATCTCTTAATCTGATCAGATCGGAACGAACCTGGACCGGGAAATCAGGATTTTCCTTCAACCTTGACCTATTTTCAGTATATATACTTTATAAAGGGTCAAGCTCAAGCTCATAGAAAAACTCTTCAAATCCAAACAACCCATGTATACAAAATAATAATCCATGAAAACTGAGCTAGCCTAGTTTCAGACAAAGTCGACTAACCTACGACTGGATCGGCTTAGTCCCAGACTGAGCCGACCCAGTTGTGTACCGTACCAATAGTCCAAAAATGCTACTTTCTGTCTATATTTTTCTCTGAGACCTAGCCGACCCAATCTTGGACTGAGCCAACCCAGTTCCTAACTTAGCCGGCTCAGTCTCAGGGTAACCCAACCGAATTTTTGAACTTTGCTAGGAGAGCTGATTTCTCTTTCGGCTCGCTCCCATCTTTCCATGACTTGTCTTCTTATGTTTTCAAGACTTGGGAGTGCCACTTCTGAGCTCACATTCCCCATATTAGTGCTTCCAGATCCTTGTGAACTCATCTCTTCTCAACAAACCCATCCATGCCACACATCTCTTATAGCTATCACTGGAGAGTACCTTCATGAGTGCATTAGACTGATTCTCCTTAGTATGGACTTTCATCAGTTCTACTTCACCTTCCTCCACCAACTCTCTGATCCTATAGTACCTCATGTCTATATGCTTTGTGCACGCATGATAGACTAGGTTCTGTGCCAACAGCAAAGCACTCTAACTATCACCGAATAGTATAACCTTGCTCTGCTCTACCCCCAACTCATCAATCAGCCTCCTAAGCCAAAGGGCTTCCTTTGCAGCCTTCGTTATCCCAATGAACTCGACTTCTATGGTAGACAAGGCCGTGATTGGCTGAAGGATTGATCCCCAAGATACCGATCCATCATACACGCAGAAGAGGTATCCAATAGTAGACCTCTTTGTATCAAGATTACCAATATAATTTGCATCAACAAACCCTTCCAGAGGATCTAAACCTTCACACATCTTCATAGATTATTCTCTAAATTCCCTTGGCTGCCCACCAAATACCAAACTATAATCCCTTATTCCATGCAGATATCTCAATATCCATTTCAATGCTTTTCAGTATTCCATCTTAGGAATAGCCATGTATCTACTAACCGTGCTCACTGCATGTGCTATATCTGGTCTACAGCACACCATAACGTACATCACACTACCTACAGCATTTGTATAAGGGACTCGTTCCATGTACTCTCTCTTCTCTTCTGACTGGGGGCTCTGTAACTTGGAGAGAGACATATGGCTCAGCAATAGCGTCTCTATAGGTTTGGTCTTCTCCATCCCAAACCTCTTTAGAACCTTTTGGACATACTTTTTTTTGTGACAAATGGAGCACTCCTTTGCACCTATCTTTGTAAATCTCCATTCCAAAGATTTTCTCAGCTAGATCCAAATCTTTCATCTCAAACTCAAATGATAATGCCCTTTTCAACCTTTTCACAGCATCCATGCTTCTACTAGCTATGAGCATATCATCTACATACAATAATAGGTACAGGGCATCCTCCTCATCTATATCCTTGATGTAGACACAACAATCATGTTCACATCAGTTGAAATCTAGGCTCAAGACAAAGCTATCAAACCTTCGATACCACTGATGAAAGGATTATTTCAAGCCATACAAAGACTTCCTAAGTAAACACACCTTTTCGTCCTATCCCATCTTCATGAAACCATTTGGCTACTTCATGTAGATTCTTTCCTCCAAAGTTTCATGAAGGAAGACCATCTTCACATCCATCTATTTCAATTTCATGTTATGCTGTGCCACCAATGACAGCAAAATTCGAATAGATGTATGACATACTATAGAAGAGAAAATTTTTATGTAGTCAATTCCTTCCCTTTGTGAGTATCCCTTTGCTACAAGCCTTACTTTGAATCTAACTTCATCTTGTTCTGAAGGTGCTTCTTTCTTTGTGAACATCCACTTTGAGCCAATAGGTCGAGCACCCTCTGGAAGATCCACTAGCTACAATGTCTGATTCTTCTCGAGTGATTCCATCTCCTCTGTCATGGCTTATTTCCATGAATCATGATCCTCACTCTCCATGGCCTCCGCATAATTCTCTGGACTCCATTAGTAGTGATGACTGCATAGGAGATAACCTCATCAATGCCATATCTGACTAGCCTCCTAATAGTACATTGGAGTTTGTGAAAAGCCACTCCTACTGGCACATCTCTACCTATGTCTGCTCCTATATCTGTCAAGTCGCCCTTGCTAACTATTTGAGTAAGACCTATTCCAGACACTCCTAAAGATAGCATCTCTCTTCTGAAAAAATCCTGATTTTTCGATCCAGTTCATCCAGATCTGATCAGATCAAGAGATATATTTCAAAAATTTTTCTCTTGATCCAATCAGATCTTGATATGTTTCAGATCTGATTCTTATTATTTTAATAAATAAAATAAAATAAGATAAATTAAATCAAATTTAATTTACCTGATTTGGGTAATCCTATTACCCTGTAGATGATCCTGATTGCAGCGGAAGGTTCTGGATCTTAGCCACGCAAGCGCCTGGCCTCTACCGGTATCCACTCGGGTTGGATCTGGAGATCCTCTTCTTCTCTATCACACCTCCAAAAATCAGATCTGGATCTGATCTGGAGGATCTTCAAAACTCTTTTGAAGATCTGCAGTCGTCCTTTTGCAGCAGCGCAGCCTTCTTGCTTTTGATCGCCTTTCCTTGATCTGAATCGCACCAACCTAAAGTCCAAAAAAACCTTTTGGACGTGGAGAGCAAGGGGAGAAGAGACTATGGCATGGAGAAGGAGGGGAGAGGCAGCCTTGGGGCGTGGGGTTTCTCAATTGAATTGCATTAGAATTAGGGTTGGGCGCAGGGTCTTATTTATAGACCTCTTGTGATCCAACTCCTCTTCCTCTCAACCAATCACAACCCTTTGTGAAATCAGATCTAAATCTGATTGGTTGGAATAGAGACCCCTGGATCCTCCTTAGAGGGTGCCTAAGACCAGTCAAACTGGATTCTTAGTAGAACTCTGATTGGAATCCAAAAGGGAGGTGGAGTCCTTGTCCAACAAGGACTCCTAGGCGCCTCCTACTTGGGCTCACGCCACCCTTGGCGTGCGCCCTTCTCCTTGCCAGGTTCTGGCAGGGGGACAGGCCCCCACCAGCTCTCCAATAGGTGCATGACATGTGGTCAAAAGTCAAAAGGTCAATGGTCAACGTTTGACCAGTCAAAGGTAGACTTTTGACCAAAGTCAAAGAACAAGAAATGGCAGGTGACCAAAAATGGCAGGTAATGTCTTACAAATAAGACAACCTATTCTGACTTGGACAACCTCCAGTCAGACCATATGAAGGCCTCTGATTGAGCACAAACTCCTTTGGCTCAGTCAGGACAACTTATTTATGATAGTAAAAGAAGAACGTTAGGTTCAATCGAGTGCTAGCACGATTTCCTTGAACCTAATTGAATCTCATTCAGATCAATTGAACTAGATCAGTTCAATTGATGATCACCAGATTCAAACCCTTGTTTGTGTGACCCAGTTAGGTTCAGTTCTGTATGGTAATGGGATATGTCATGATCTCTATCATAGACATCATCGAAACTCCTTTCGATGGATCAGAACTCTTCTGATTCGAACAGCTAGAATGATCGATCATCTAAATCATTCTAATTGCTCCCAAAATCCACCAGTGACACCTAGCAGTATATGGTGGCAACCCATCAGAGCTGAATGCGAACCTCTTGGTGCAGCTACCTGTGTGATTAAGTTCTTCTATCTTGAGCCCCGATCAGATTAGGGTTAAGGTGAACTCGTCAAACCCTAGTCTCTGTCATATGATGTAATCATTCGATTCGAGTCCAATGTGAAAATCTAAATAGAAACTCTTTCTATTATTTCACTCTGCCATGGCCATGGGCTTCTGGACTTGATTCTCATGATCATCATAGGGCTGCTCCTCTACCACCGAGGTAGATAGATTCCCATCTTGATGCAATCCAGTTCCTACAATGAACATGCTATAGCCAACATACACCTCAGGGTTCCATATGGCTAGGAGACCGAGTAATGGTGTAGTCAAACTATAACACCCTCAAGGTGAACTGCCGATGCATCTCAGGTCAAAGAACCAGACACACTACTGCAGCATCGAGTCAGTCATTGACGAGAAGGTAGACTTCCCTAATGACTACTCGAGGTGGTCACGCTCAGTGCCCTCGTTTCTCTAACGAGTACCTGTACTCTCGCTCCGGTGTCTCCACACCGTAGACTCAAGACTCATCTACTAAAGAGAAGCGATTCGTACACCAACCTTCCGGATCAATCACCATCCTCGTGATGATCCTATGGTCGGGAGCTGTTTATGAGTTAATAATGATTATTCATGTCTTAAATTTTCAACTCTTGAAAATATGAATTATCATTACCATTAACTCAAAGGATGTATCACAGACACTAAATACACATGTGTGATAGAAAATAACCCATTTTATTAATTATAGTCAAAATTATAATTTTGCCCCTAGAAGTGTATTACAAGTGTCAGCCAATTCTGGCTTCTAGGGCACATATATCTAACAATCTCCCACTTGTCCTAAAGCCAATTGGCTACAAGTCTAAGTCCCATCTTCTCAAGGTGGGCTTCGATCTTCTGCTGGCCCAACGGCTTTGTAAGTGGGTCTGCCACATTATCTGCGGAGTTGACTCTCTTGACCTCAACGTAACCTTTCTCAAGGTAATCGCGGATGAGATGATATCGCCGCTCAATGTGCTTGGATTTCTGGTGAGACCTCGGCTCCTTAGCAAGGGCTATGGCGCCATTGTTGTCGCAGTAAAGAGGAATGGCATCTGATGGCATTACTCCAATTTCTGCAGCAAACTTCTTGTACCAGAATGCTTCCTTTGCAGCCTCTGATGCAGCTATATATTCTGCTTCCATGGTGGAATCTGCTATCACAGTTTGCTTGGAACTCTTCCAGCTGACAGCTCCACCATTGCACACAAACAGACTTCCAGATGTCGACTTTCGATCATCTATATCGGACATGAAAGTCCGAGTCTGTGTATCCCTTGAACTTGGAGTTCTCCATTACCAAAGACCAACATCATATCCTTAGTTCTTCTCAAGTACTTAAGGATACATTTCACAGAAGTCCAGTGTTCTTCACCTGGATTTGACTGATATCTGCTTGTGACACTCACAGCATGGGCTATATCAGGTCGTGTACATAGCATGGCATACATGAGGCTCCCTATTGCAGAAGCATAAGGGATCTTGCTCATGCGTTCTATTTCCTCAGGTGTGCTGGGGCACATCTTCTTGGAAAGATGAATACCATGTCTGAAGGGTATTAATCCCCTCTTAGAGTTTTCCATACTAAACCTCTTTAGTACTTCCTCTATGTACATCTTCTGTGAAAGTCCTAGCATCCTATTCGGTCTATCCCTATAGACCTTAATTCCTAGAATAAAGGATGCTTCACCTAGGTCTTTCATGGAGAATTCCTTGGACAACCACATCTTGACTGATGTCAACATGGGAATATCATTCCCAATAAGGAGGATGTCATCCACGTACAATACGAGGAAGACAACAGCGCTCCCACTGACCCTTTTTGAAAACACATGGTTCCTCTTCATTTTTGATGAAACCAAACTTTTTGATCACATCATTGAAACGAGTGTTCCAGCTCCGAGATGCTTGCTTAAGTCCATATATGGACCTTTGCAGCTTGCAAACCTTGTGATCAGTATCACTGGATGTGAAACCTAGCGGCTGTTCCATATAGATATCTTCCTCAAGATATCCATTTAGGAATGCCGTTTTCACGTCCATTTGCCATATTTCATAATCGAAATAGGCTGCAACAGCAAGCAATGTGCGGATGGATTTTAGCATAGCTACTGGGGAAAAAGGTATCCTGATAGTCAATGCCTTCACGTTGACTATAACCTTTTGCCACCAGTCTAGCCTTGAATGTCTCCACATTCCCATCTGCACCAATCTTTCTCTTGAAGATCCATTTACACCCAATAGGTACTATACCTTCTGGTGGATCTACCAAGGTCCAGACTTGGTTTGAGTGCATCGAGTCAATTTCTGACTTCATTGCCTCAAGCCATTTCTCGGAGTCGATATCTGATATCGCCTCGTTGTAGGTTTTGGGATCATCACCATGAGCACCATTACCTATGAGGAACATTTCCTCTACATCCTCTGAAATAATACCTAAGTATCTTTCAGGGGGACGGGAAACTCTTTCCGATCTACGAGGTGGAGGAGGTAGTGTTCTTATTGGCTCAACCTGATTTGGTTCCAATTGGTCCTTAGCTCTTTCTGCTTGTGAGACTTTCTCATCAAGCTTAATCTGCTTTCCAATGCCACTATCTTGAATAAACTATTTTTCAAGAAATATGGCATGTCGACTCACAATCACATTGTGGTCTTCTGGAATGTAGAAATAGTATCCTAATGACTCTTTAGGATATCCTATGAATCGAGCTCTAAAGGACCTAAACTCTAACTTGTCCGCTTGTTGTCTTTTGACATGAGCCGGACAACCCCAAATTCTGAGATGACTCAGACTTGGTTTCTTACCGTGCCATATCTCATACGGTGTGGTAGGAACGGTTTTAGAGGGAACCCTATTCAGTAAGATAGATTGAAGTTAACAATGAATGTCCCCAAAGAAAATCAGGGAGGTCTGTGAAGCTCATCATGGATCGAACCATATCCAATAGAGTCCGATTTCTCCGTTCTGAAACCCCGTTGAGTTGAGTGAGGTGTTCCTGGTGGAGTCCATTGAGAGACTATGCCATTTTTCCTTAAGATAGTCTAGGAATTCCCGGCTAAGGTATTCACCTCCTCGATCTGATCGAAGAACCTTAATGGGTTTTCCAGTTTGTTTTTTCTACTTCATGTCTGAATTCTTTGAACTTTTCAAAAGGCTTCAGACTTGTGTCTCATAAGATACACATACCCATACCTAGACAGATCATCGGTAAAGGTAATGAAGTAGACAAAATTGCCTCTAGCCGGCACATCAAATGGGCCGCACACATCAGTATGTACTAGGGCAAGGAGATCTGTGGCCCTCTCCCCATGTCCAACAAAAGGGAGTTTAGTCATTTTGCCTTGAAGACAAGATTCACAAGTTGGATATGACTCAAAAGTCAATGGACTCAATAGCCCATTTTTCTCCAATTTGTTAATCCTATCTTCTGCTATATGACCTAATCTCAGGTGCCATAGATATCTGTCGTTTGGACTATCCCTAGGTCGTTTGGCATTCACGTTTTGCTCGATAGTTAAAACAGGTACATCAATATGCAACTGATAAAGACCATTAACAAGGAAACCATTTGCAATTTTATTTCTTTCATAAAGAATGTTACAATGGTCCTTAAAGAAGGTGATCACATAACCTTCTTGTGCTAAGCATGAAACAGAAATCAAATTCCTGCTAGCTGCAGGCACATAATAACAGTCTTTTAAAACTAAGTCTAAACCAGATGGTAATCGAAGAGGGTATGTTCCCACGGCTACTGCAGCAACTCTTGCTCCATTACCGATGCGTAGGATCATGTCTCCATCCCTCAGCCTCCTGCTATCCTCAAGACCCTGCATAGAAGTGCACAGATGAGCACTAGAACCAGAGTCAAGCACCCAACTGGATGCAGAAGAAACCGTAAGGTTAGACTCAATAACGAGCATACCTCCAGAAGGACCTTCCTTCTTGTTCTTCAGGGTGGCCAGGTAAGTAGGGCAGTTCCGCTTCCAATGGCCGTCGCTGTTGCAATGGAAACACTTTCCTTTGCCATCGACCTTCTTCTTCGGTTCTGCCTTCTTCTTCTTTGATCCTTCCACCTTTTGCTTTTTCACAGACTTCTTTTTCTTTCCATAAGACTTTCTTTTGGAAGAAGTCCGTTCCATAGCAAGAACTGAGCCTTTAGAACCTTTCATAGAAAGCTCAGCGGTAACCAGCATATTCATTCAACTCGGCCAAGGAATTTTGAAGTTTATGCATGTGGTAATTCATGATGAATTGCCCATATGCATCAGTCAAGGATTGCAGAATAATATCGTTCTGCAAGTCCAAGTCCAACTTCACACCGAGCTTCTCAAGCTCTTCCATGTCCTTGATCATTGTCAGACAGTGATCTTGGACTGACTGCCCATCACGCATCTTAGCCTTAAAAAGTCATTTTGTGACTTGATATTTGGCTGCGCGACTCTGTTCACCAAACATCTCCTGCAGGTGAGCCAACATTTGGCGAGCAGTCCCGATATCTTCATGTTGGCGCTGGAGCTCATCAGACATCGAGCCCAACATGTAGTATCTGGCCTTATTGTCTTCGTCAATCCATTTTTTTCCAGAGACGCTCTCTGTTCAACAGTGGATGGACGAGCTGGTAAGGTGGGAGGGTCCTGGTCCAAAACATGTGTTAACTTCTCTGAACCCAAAAACAATTTTGTAGTTCCTGAGCCAATCTTTATAATTGGGTCCAGTCAGTCTATGTGTGTCTAGGATACGTGCCAGTGGGTTGGACGCAGACATTTTCCTGTAGAGAGTCAAAGATTCTAGTTAGATACTGTAATTTTGACTTGACCAATTTGTTTAGGGATTTTATTTTTTTAAACAAATTAGCTCCCACTATTTTCTCGGATCCCTACACTCCCTCTGTAGAGATGCGAAAATCTCCGCGATTGATGATTTCTAGTGGGTGGTGCGGTCTCACCAACTGACTCATCACCTCACCTAACAGTTATTGGTGATGGGTTAGCCAATGAGTGAACAACTCTTGTTCAATGATTCTCTAATCATGGTGCACCCAAACTTGGTCTCTAATTCATGAATCTCACCGTATCCGGAATATTGATCCACTCCTTAGTTAAGTCAGACCCACCATTTGCATAGACTGGGTTCCTAATTGGGTCTCTCACCGTATCCGGAATATTGAGCCCAACTCATCCTCCAGCCCATAGCATCCAATGCCTAATAGACATGGTTGCGTCTTCCCGGTGCAACTGAGCCACTGTATCCAGCCGAGAGAACAATCAACCCCGGGAAGGGCCCGCACGTCTACAATGGTGGAAGACCTCGGACTTAATCTTTTCTTAGGGAGAATTGATTCAGGTCTCATTAAACTAGACTTGGCTTAGTCATAACAATTATGACTAACCTAGTGGCATGGGTCTTAGCTCGGATTATTGACCACCTCAGATCAGAACTGTGTCAACAGATATGGCCAGGTAAGTGAGACCGGTGGAAGGAATATGCCGTTAACTCGCACAAGAACGCATTCAGGTCGAGTAGCTTCCAATTAAAAACCAGTCGGTCGTCTGTGCCAAACTTACCTTAGACACCAAATTGTTGAGTCAGAACCAATTGGGTTAGCCTACAATCCAGACTCTAACCTCTGAGCCTAATTAGGTCTTGCTTGATCGTGACTCGATCTTGACCCAGACTTAATCCTATTAGGCTGGTCAATTTAAGCATTGTTGATCCCATCTAACCAACTCTTGATTCGGTTTGATCAACCGCTTAGACCTAATTGAGCTACCCAAGCCCGAACCCAGTATTATGAATATGTCTTAGATCTGAAATTCTCAATTTTAGACCTAATTAATATTCCATAAACTTAATTCTTAATTAAGTTGGGTTCATAAACAAAATATGCACAATAAATCCTAGGGTTTCAGGATCTAGGGTTTTGCAGAAAGTAAGTTTTGGGTTTCTGATTAAGGACGAACACGCAGCACCCCTACACGTCATAAGAACACCCCATCGAATGGGAAAGAGAGGGCCTTTAAACCCTTCTTCGTTCTTATGACCGGACGGCCAAGAGGAACGCCTTAATCAGGAACATGTAAATACTACAAAAAACAGTTATAGATCTATATCATATATCTCATATACAAATTTAGATCTAATCAATGGCATATTTTGCATACATCTCATGTATCAAATCATGCATATTTTCAGATCTAAATTATCTCATAATAATCTAAAAAATTAGATTTAAATTGATCTAATCAAAATAAATTCTAATCTAGACAATTATGTAGAACTATTCTACAACTAGTCTAGACATGCATCTATCATATCTCATATATGATATTTAAAATTAAATAATTTTTATTTGCTGTTTATCAGATGTTATTATAACACTTATAATATCAAAAAAAATAGTAAATAAGAAGATCTAAAATATGATTTAATCAGATTAAATCAAAGACATGCAAAAACTATTCTATAGAACTATTCTATTCTAGAACTAGTCATGCATATCTTCATGTTCTTAGATCCAAATCATTTAATTTTAATTTTTTCTGATTTCAGATCTGATCACATCTCATGTGACATCTGAAATCACTTTATTTTTTAATTAAAATAAAATTAAAATCAGATCTAAACAATTTAGAACCATGGCTCTGATACCAGTTGAAGGGAAATCCTGATTTCCCGGTCCAGGTTCGTCCAGATCTGATTCAGATCAAGAGATATATTTCAAAAATTTTTTCTCTTGATCTCAATCAGATCTTGATATGTTTTTAGATCTGATTCTTATTATTTTAATAAATAAAATAAAATAAGATAAATTAAATCAAATTTAATTTACCTGATTTGGGTAATCCTATTACCCTGTAGATGATCCTGATTGCAGCGGAAGGTTCTGGATCTTAGCCACGCAAGCGCCTGGCCTCTACCGGTATCCACTCGGGTTGGATCTGGAGATCCTCTTCTTCTCTATCACACCTCCAAAAATCAGATCTGGATCTGATCTGGAGGATCTTCAAAACTCTTTTGAAGATCTGCAGTCGTCCTTTTGCAGCAGCGCAGCCTTCTTGCTTTTGATCGCCTTTCCTTGATCTGAATCGCACCAACCTAAAGTCCAAAACACTTTTGGACGTGGAGAGCAAGGGGAGAAGAGACTATGGCATGGAGAAGGAGGGGAGAGGCAGCCTTGGGGCGTGGGGTTTCTCAATTGAATTGCATTAGAATTAGGGTTGGGCGCAGGGTCTTATTTATAGACCTCTTGTGATCCAACTCCTCTTCCTCTCAACCAATCACAACCCTTTGTGAAATCAGATCTAAATCTGATTGGTTGGAATAGAGACCCCTGGATTCCTCCTTAGAGGGTGCCTAAGACCAGTCAAACTGGATTCTTAGTAGAACTCTGATTGGAATCCAAAAGGGAGGTGGAGTCCTTGTCCAACAAGGACTCCTAGGCGCCTCCTACTTGGGCTCACGCCACCCTTGGCGTGCGCCCTTCTCCTTGCCAGGTTCTGGCAGGGGGACAGGCCCCCACCAGCTCTCCAATAGGTGCATGACATGTGGTCAAAAGTCAAAGGTCAATGGTCAACGTTTGACCAGTCAAAGGTAGACTTTTGACCAAAGTCAAAGAACAAGAAATGGCAGGTGACCAAAAATGGCAGGTAATGTCTTACAAATAAGACAACCTATTCTGACTTGGACAACCTCCAGTCAGACCATATGAAGGCCTCTGATTGAGCACAAACTCCTTTGGCTCAGTCAGGACAACTTATTTATGATAGTAAAAGAAGAACGTTAGGTTCAATCGAGTGCTAGCACGATTTCCTTGAACCTAATTGAATCTCATTCAGATCAATTGAACTAGATCAGTTCAATTGATGATCACCAGATTCAAACCCTTGTTTGTGTGACCCAGTTAGGTTCAGTTCTGTATGGTAATGGGATATGTCATGATCTCTATCATAGACATCATCGAAACTCCTTTCGATGGATCAGAACTCTTCTGATTCGAACAGCTAGAATGATCGATCATCTAAATCATTCTAATTGCTCCCAAAATCCACCAGTGACACCTAGCAGTATATGGTGGCAACCCATCAGAGCTGAATGCGAACCTCTTGGTGCAGCTACCTGTGTGATTAAGTTCTTCTATCTTGAGCCCCGATCAGATTAGGGTTAAGGTGAACTCGTCAAACCCTAGTCTCTGTCATATGATGTAATCATTCGATTCGAGTCCAATGTGAAAATCTAAATAGAAACTCTTTCTATTATTTCACTCTACCATGGCCATGGGCTTCTGGACTTGATTCTCATGATCATCATAGGGCTACTCCTCTACCACCGAGGTAGATAGATCCCATCTTGATGCAATCCAGTTCCTACAATGAACATGCTATAGCCAACATACACCTCAGGGTTCCATATGGCTAGGAGACCGAGTAATGGTGTAGTCAAACTATAACACCCTCAAGGTGAACTGCCGATGCATCTCAGGTCAAAGAACCAGACACACTACTGCAGCATCGAGTCAGTCATTGACGAGAAGGTAGACTTCCCTAATGACTACTCGAGGTGGTCACGCTCAGTGCCCTCGTTCTCTAACGAGTACCTGTACTCTCGCTCCGGTGTCTCCACACCGTAGACTCAAGACTCATCTACTAAAGAGAAGCGATCGTACACCAACCTTCCGGATCAATCACCATCCTCGTGATGATCCTATGGTCGGGAGCTGTTTATGAGTTAATAATGATTATTCATGTCTTAAATTTTCAACTCTTGAAAATATGAATTATCATTACCATTAACTCAAAGGATGTATCACAGACACTAAATACACATGTGTGATAGAAAATAACCCATTTCATTAATTATAGTCAAAATTACAATTTTGCCCCTAGAAGTGTATTACAAGTGTCAGCCAATTCTGGCTTCTAGGGCACATATATCTAACATGTTCCCTTATTTTTTATTCTCTATCCAATCTCAGTCCTTCTATAAATAATTCTGATATTATTTGAGTCCAAGCGGTCCATGAATTGATATATAAGTTTTTTGAGTTTCATTTTTTCTCTCCATTGCTCCATATATGCATAGGCTGTGCAATGGAAGACTTTTAGGTGGCCAAGCTCCATCTTCTTCTAACTCCATACCTCCTCTGGAATGCCTCCATTTAGCTTATGATGAGGGAACCTGTTCACAAAAAAACAAGAAAAAATTAGAGCATCACCCCAAAAGAACTTTGGGAGTGATGTCTGCAGCCTCAAACTCTGTGCCTTCTTGGTCAGTGTCTGGTTCATCCTTTCCATGACACCATTCTATTGGAGAGTCATCTTCACCATGTAATGGCATTTGATGCCATTTTCCTCACAGTACCTCTTGAACTCTAGGCTAGTATACTCCCCTTCATTGTCCGACCTCAGACACTTCACCTATCTCCCTGACTCCTCTACTTCAGCTCTCTAGGCTTTGAATCGGATAAATATCACTGATTTTTCTTTGATCAGATAAATCCACACCTTCCTTGAGAAATCATCAATGAAAGTGACAAAGTATTTTGTCCCACCTCTAGCTGATACAGGAGCTGATCCCCACACATCTGAGTGCACTAAATCCAGCACTCCCTCGCTGCGCTTGGTACTTTTAGCAAACTTTATCCTATGCTGTTTGCCAAAGATGCATGGCTCACAAAGATTTGTACCTTCCTTCTTCAAGACTGGGATTATACCTCTTCTGCTTAGTTCAGTGAGTCCACGGTCACTTATATGATCCATCTGATTGTGCCATAGCTGATACAAAGTCTGCTCCTCCTATGCCACTGCTAGCATCTCTGCACTATCATTTATCATTGAGCCTTCCATTCTGAAAAGATTGTTGCTCAGTCTTCTATCTCTCATCACCACCAAAGCTTTCTTGAAAATTTTCAAACATCCACTCCCATTCTGGCTACTAAAAGCATAACCCTGCTTCTCCAAGTAGCCCAAAGAAATTAATTTTTTTTCAACTTTGGTACATGCCTGACATTTGATAATGTACGAATGATCCCATCGTACATCCTCACCCTGATAGAGCCAATTCTAGCTACTTTGCATAGGAGATCATCTTTAAGACTGACACTTCCATCATTGGCCTTCTGGTAGGTAGCAAATCACTCCCGATGAAAAGTATAGTAGTGCGAGTATGCTGAATCCAATATCCACATAGTATTGTACTTTATGGATCCATCTGATACAACTAGTAGGTCTTCTTCATTGCTCACAGAAGCTATATCATCTATTTTGCTGGCCTTTCCTTTTTCTGATCTCAAAAGGGCACAATCTCTCCTCAGGTGTCTAGACTGATGATATTTATAACATTTCAATGTCATCTTCCTCTGATCGCAAGACTTTGACCTACTCTTGGATTTTTCTCTTATCTTCTTCTTTGATCTTCTCTGTCTTTTATTCACAACCAAGATCTCAGACTTAGAGGCTCTCTTGCAGATCTTTTTCCTTTGCTCATTTGATCTAAGCACACCAACAGTCTCTTCATAGTTTAGGATCTCCTTCTCATAAACTAAAGTTATTATGAGACCATCATACAAACCTGAGAGAGAACATAATAGCAGTAATGTCCAATCCTCATCGTCGATCTTCACATCCAAACTCATCACCTTTAAACACACCTGATTGAACCTTTGGATATGTGCAACAAGATCTCCATCTTTGGACATCCTCAGACAATACAACTATTTCTTCAACCATAGCTTATTTGTCATGTTCTTTCCTATGTATGTATTCTCCAATCTCTCCTAGAGCCCATTTGCCATAGTTTCTGTGCAAACCACGAGCAGAACCTGATCAGCCAAGCACATCCGAATGGTGCTAAAAGCAATTTTCTCCAACTCTTCCCAATCCTCAGTACTGATCTTTTATGGCCTTTCTTTTATCAAGATCTTATAGATCCTCTGCTGAACCAACAAGTCCTTTACTCTTTGCTACCACAGGGTAAAGTTTCCCTTGCCATCGAACTTCTCAAAATCCATCTTGAATCAACTTGATCCCATGACTTTAAACAAGTCAAGAATAGATTCCTAACATCCTTCACGATCTCACACACTAGCAAAACTATCCTTCATAGAAGATCTAACTAGCCTTAGATCCTCTTTCCAAACTTCTATATCACCATTCCTCCGTATAAACAATCTCCACCTCAATCTAGAAATAACCACAAAGCAAACTAGAAGTTTTAGGATACAACCTGATGCAATAGATCTTGGATGTAGTAAACCCTAGGTGTCTTCCTTCCACACAACACCGCTCTGATATCAAATATCAGGAATGCACACTCTTCCCACATGGATCAGCATGGCCATCGATGGTTAGCCAAGCAACAAGAAAGTACTTCTTAGAGATTAATCCAGAAGAACGATCAAATAATTCAAGAAATAGAGAAGAAGAGAAAAAAAGATTTCTAGAAGAAAAGAGCTTTTATTCAATATATTTTAGCACTCTTACAACCTTGACCTATTTTCAGTATATATACTTTACAAAAGATCAAGCTCAAGCTCATAGAAAAACTTTTCAAACTAAAACAACCCACGTATACAAAATAATAACCCACGAAAATTGAGTCGGCCTAGTTTCAGACTGAGTCAGCTAACCTATGATTGGGTCAGCTCAGTCCCAGACTGAGTTGAGCTAATTGTGTACCATGCTAATAGCCCAAAAATGCTGCTTTCTATTTAGATTTTTCTTTGAGACCTAGTCGATCCAGTCCTAGACTAAGCCAGTCCAGTTTCCAACTTAGCCAGCTTAGTCTCAGGATGAGCCGACCTAATTTCTGAATATTGCTAGGAGAGTTGATTTCTCTTCCGGCTTGCTTCCATCTTTTCATGACTTATCTTCTCATATTTTCAAGACTTGTGAGTGCCACTTTTGAGCTCACATTACTCAAAAATTGATGTGGAAGCATGATCAAATAATTCAAGAAATAGAGAAGAGAAGAAGAGATTTTCGAGAGAAAAGAGCTTTTATTCAGTATATTTCAGCACTCTTATAACCTTGACCTATTTTCAATATATATACTTTACAAAGAGTCAAGCTCAAGCTCATAGAAAAACTCTCCAAATCCAAACAACCCACGTATACAAAATAATAACCCATAAAAATTGAGTCGACCTAGTTTCAAACTGAGTCGGCTAACCTACGACTAGGTCGGCTCAGTCTCAGACTAAGTCGATCCAGTTGTGTACCATGTCAATAGCCTAAAAATACTGCTTTCTATCTAGATTTTCCTCTAAGACCTAGCTGACCTAGTCCTGGACTGATCCGACCCAGTTTTCAACTTAGCTGGCTCAGTCTTAGGGTGAGCAGACCTAGTTTTTGAACTTTGCTAGGAGAGTTGATTTCTCTTTCGGCTCCCTCCCATCTTTCTATGACCTATCTTCTCATATTTCCAAGACTTAAGAGTGCCACTTTTGAGCTCACAGTCATGCTCAGTGCCCTTGTTCTCTAATGAGTATCTATATTCTCACTTCAGTGTTTTCACATCGTAGACTCAAGATACATCTATCCTAAGAAAGTGATCGTACACCAATGTTTCGGATCGATCACCATCTCCATGATAATCCTATGATCAGAAGCAATTTATGAGTTAATTATGAGAATTCATATCTTAAATTTTCAACTCTTGAAAATATAAACTGTCATTACCATTAACTCAAAGGATGTATCATAGATACTTTAAATACATATTATGATAGAAAATAATTTTTTTATTAATTTATAGTCAAAATTATAAAATTGCCTTTAGAAGTGTATTACAAGTGTTTAGCCAATATGGCTTCTAGGGCACACATCTAACAAACTCTCATTTGACCTAAAGCCAATTGGTTACAAATCTAAGTTCCATCTTCTCAAGGTGGGCTTCGATCTTCTGCTGGCTCAATGACTTTGTCAATGGGTCAGCTGTATTGTCTGCAGTATTGACTCTCTTGACCTCGACATATCCCTTCTCGAGGTAATTATGGATGAGGTGATGTCGCTACTCGATGTGCTTAGATCTCTAGGGAGACCTCAGCTCCTTAGCTAGGGCTATGGTGCCATTATTATCGTAGTATAGAGGGATGGCATCTGATGGCATCACTTCGAGCTCTGTAATGAACTTCTTGTACCAGAATGCCTTCTTTGCAACCTCTGATGCAACGATGTACTCTGCTTCCATGGTGGAGTCTGCTATCATCATCTACTTGAAACTCTTCCAACTGACAACTCCACCATTACAAATAAATAGACTTCTAGATGCCGACTTTCGATCATCTATGTCAAACATAAAATCTAATTCTGTATACCCCCGGACCTAGAGTTCTCCATTACCAAAAACTAGAAACATATCCTTAGTCCTTCTTAAGTACTTAAGGATATATTTCATAGAAGTCAAGTGCTTTTTGCCTAGATTCAACTAATACCTACTCGTGATACTCACAGCATGGGCAATATCAGGTCGTGTACATAGCATGGCATACATGAGGCACCTTATTATCGAAGCATAAGGGATCTTGCTCATGCATTCAATCTCCTCAGGTGTGCTAGGGTACATTTTCTTGGAGAGATGAATTCCATGTCTGAAGGACACTAATCCCCTCTTGGAGTTTTTCATGCTAAACCTTTTTAGCACCTCCTCTATGTACATCTTCTATGAGAGACTCAGCATCCTATTCGGTCTATCCCTATAGACCTTAATTCCTAGAATAAAGAATGCTTTTTCTAGATCTTTCATAGAGAACTTCTTAAACAACCATATTTTGACTGTAGTCAATATGAAAATATCATTTTCAATTAGGAGGATGTCATCCATGTATAGCACAAGAAAGATAACAGCGCTCCCACTGACCTTTTTAAAAACACAGAGCTCCTTGTTCTTGATGAATCCAAACGATTTGATTACATCATTGAAATGAGCATTCCAGCTTGGAGATGCTTGCTTAATTCCATATATGGACCTTTGCAGCTTGCATATCATGTGATTATTATCACTGGATGTAAAATCCAGCGACTGTTTTATATAGATATCTTCCTCAAGATATCCATTTAAGAATATCATTTTCACATCTATCTACCATATTTTATAATCAAAATAGGCTGCAACAACAAGCAATATGCAGATGGATTTAAGCATGGCTACTGGCAAAAAAGTATCATGATAGTCAATGCCTTCGTGCTGACTATATCCTTCTGCTACGAGCCTTATTTTGAATGTCTCTATATTGCCATCAGTACCTATCTTTCTCTTGAAGATCCATTTACACCCAATAGGTACTATGCCTTCAAGTGGATCTACGAAGGTCCAAACTTGATTCGAACGTATTGAGTCAATCTCTGACCTCAATGCCTCTAACCATTTCTCAGAGTCGATATCTGATATTGTCTCATCATAGATTTTGGGTCATCACCATGAACCCCATTTCTTGTGAGAAATATTTTCTCTATGTTTTTTGATATAGTACCTAAGTTTTAGGAGGACGAAAAATTCTACTTGATCTACGACATGGAGGTAGTGTCTGGGTTGGCTCAACCTAATTAAGTTTCATAGGCTCCTTAGCTCATTTCTCATCGGATACTTTCTTCTCAAGTCTAATCTATCTTCTGATGCCACCACCTAGAATAAACTATTTTTCAAGATAGATGGCATGTCGACTCACAATCACATTATGATTTTTTGAAAGATAGAAATAATATCCTAATGACTCTTTAGGATATCTAATAAACCGAGCTCTAAAGGACCTAGACTCTAATTTGTCCGCCTGTTGTCTCTTGACATGGGTCGGACAATCCAAAATTCTGAGATGACTCAAACTTGGTTTCTTACCATGCCATATCTCATACGGTGTGGTAGGAACGATCTTAGAGTGAATCCTATTTAGAAAATATATAGTAGTCATCAGACCATGTACCCAAAGAAACTCGGGAAGGTCCGTGAAACTCATCATGGATCGGACCATATCTAATAGGCTCCGATTTTTCCATTCTAAAATTCTGTTGAGTTGAGACATTTCAGGTGGAGTTCATTGAGAAGCTATACCATTGTCCTTAAGATAGTCTAAAAATTTTTGACTAAGGTATTCGCCTCCTCGATCTGATTGAAGAATCTTAACGGATTTTTCTATTTGCTTTTCTACTTCGAGTTTGAATTTCTTGAACTTTTCAAAAGCTTCAAACTTATATTACATCAAATACACATACCCGTACCGAGATAAATCATCGGTAAAGATAATGAAGTAGACATAGTTGCCCTTGGCTGGCATATCAAATGGACTGCATACGTCAGTATGTACTAGGGCAAGTAGGTCTATGGCTTTTTCCCCATGTCCTATAAAAGAAAGCTTGGTCATTTTGCCATGAAGGCATGATTCATAAATCAGATATGACTCGAAAGTCAACGGACTCAATAGTCCGAATTTCTCTAATTTGTTAACCCTATCTTCAGCTATATGACCTAGCCTAAGATGCCAAAGATACCTATCATTTAGACTATCCCTAGGTCGCTTTAATCCTATGACATTCACATTTTGCTCGATATTAAAAATAGAAACATCAATATGTAATTGATAGAGACCATTTATAAGAAAGCCACTTGCAATTTTATTTCTTTCAAAAAGAATATTATAATAGTCCTTAAGAAAACTAATCACATAGCCTTCCTATGCTAAATATGAAATAGAAATCAAATTTTTGCTTGCTGCAGACACATAAAAATAGTTCCTAAGAACTAAATATAATCCAATCAATAATAGAAGAGGATGTTAGATATGTGTGCCCTAGAAGCCAGAATTGGCTGACACTTGTAATACACTTCTAAGGACAAAATTATAATTTTAATTATAAATAATAAAATAAATTATTTTCTATCATAAATATATTTTTAGTGTCTGTGATACATCCCTTGAGTTAATGGTAATGATAATTCTTATTTTCAAGAGTTGAAAATTTAAGACAAGAATTTTCATTATTAACTCATAAAATACTCCTAACCGTAGGATCATCATGAGGATGGTGATTGATCTGGAAGGTTGGTGTACAATCGCTTCTTTATAGTAAATGAATCTTGAGTCTATGGTGTCGAGATGCCAGAGTAAGAGTATAGGTATTCATTAAAGAACGAGGACACTGAGCGTGACCACCTCGAGCAGTCATAAGAAAGTCTACCTTCTCGTCGATGACTGACTCGAAGCTGCAGTGGTGTGTCTGATTCTTTGACCTGAGGTGCATCGATAGTTCACCTTGAGGGTGTTATAGTTTGACTACACCATGACTCGATCTCCTAGCCATTCAGAACCCTGAGGTGTATGTTGGCTATAGCATGTTCATTGTAGGAATTGGATTGCACCAAGAGAAAATCTATCTACCTCGGTAGATGAGGAGCAGCCCTATGATGATCATGAGAATCAAGTCCATAAGCCCATGGCCATGGCAGAGTGAAATAATAGAAAGAGTTTCTATTAATATTTTCACATCGGACTTGAATCGAATGATTAAATCATATGATAGAAATTAGGGTTTGACGAGTTCACCTTAATCCTATTCTGATCAGAGCTCAAGATAGAAGAACTTAATCACACAAGTAGCTGCACCGAGAGGTTCATTTTTAATTTTGATGGGTTGCCACCATATACTGCTAGGTGTCACTGGTGGATTTTGGGAGCAATTAGAATGATTTAGATGATCGATCATTCTAGTTATCTGAATCAGAAGAGTTCTGATCCATCGAAAAGAGTTTCGATGATGTCGATGATAGAGATCGCGATATATTTCATTACCATGCAAAACTAAATCTAATTGGTTCATACAAACAATGATTTGAATCTAGATATCATCAATTGGACTAACCTAATTTAATTGATTTGAATTAGATTCGATTAGGTTCAAAAAAATCGTGCTAGCACACGATTGAGCCTAACGTTCTCCTTCTATTATCATTAAAAGTTATCTCGATTGAGCTAAATAAGTTTGTGCTCACTCAAGTACCTTCACTTAGCCTGACTAGAGCATGTTTAGATCAAAAAAGGATTATCTTAATTTATATAAAAAATTAAAGATAACACCTGCCATTTTTTGTCACCTGCTAATTCTTATCTTTGACTTTGGTCAAATATTGATCTTTGACACTTAGACATCTGTCCATGTGTCATGCACCTATTGAAGAGCAGATAGGTGCTTGTCCCCTTGCTAGATATTGAAAAGGAGGGGGTGCATGCTTAGGGAGGTGTGCGCCCATGGATAGGGATGCCTGGAGTTCCATATGGATGGGACTCCAGATTGCTTCTTGGTTTCTACTTAGGTGGCCGATAACTATAGACTTTGACCAGTCTTAGGTGCCATCTAAGGATGAATTAGTGGGGCTCTCATCTGATTGGATCAGGTGATGTCATCCCACTAATCAGATTTAGATCTGATTGCACGAAGCAATGTGATTGGTCGGGATGATGTGGCACTGCATGATGCAGCAGGATCTATATAAATCCTGTCTGCACCCAACTTTCAGTGAGTTCTCTCTTAGCCCATGCCCTAAGATTATTCCTCTCCCTTCTTCATGCCATCTTTTGATCCTCTCTCTCCTCTCCTTGCCCAAGGGAAGTTGGGCTTCAGTTTGGTGCGATCCAAGCAAGAAAAAGCTGACGAGAAAGGAAAAAGGCAGCACTGCTACAAAGACGACTGCAGATCTTTGAAAGAAGTTTTTAAAGATCCTTCAAATTAGATCCAGATGTAATTTTTAGAGAGGTGATAAAGAAGAAGAAGATCTCTAAATTTAGCCTGAGTGGATATCGGTAGAGATCAGACGCTTGCGTGGCTAGATCCAGAACCTCAGGCAATCAGCAGGATCATCAAAGGATAGTCTGATTACCCAGAATCAAGATATAAATTAAATTAGATTTAATTTATTTTTATTTTATTTATTAGATTTATAAAATAAAATCTAAAATATCTTAGATTTTATCTAGATACATGAGAGAAATTTTTGAAATATCTCTCTTGATCTGATCAAATCTGAATGAACCTGATCCAAGAAATCAGGATTTCTCCTTCAACTGGTATCAGAGCTAGGTTCTCAAATTATTTAGATCTAATTTTTATTTATATTTGATCTAAAAATTAGGTGATTTTAGATGTCACATGAGATGTAATTAGATCTAAAATTAAAAAAATTAAAATTAAATAATATAGATCTAAGTTCTACAATATGCATGACTAGTTGTAAAATAGAATAGTTCTATACATAGTCTTGCATGATCATGATTTATTTTGATTAAATTATGATTTTAGATCTATTTATTTTTTATTTTTTGATGATTATAAATATTATAATAAAAACTAAAAGATAGAAAATAAAATTATTTAATTTTTAGATCATATGAGATATGATGAATGCATGTTTAGACTAGTTGTAGAATAGTTCTATATAATTATCTAGATTAGAATTTATTTTGATGTGATCAATTTAAATCTAATTTTTTAGATAATTATGATATAGTTTAGATTTGAAAAATATGCATGATATGATACATGAGATGTATGCAAAATATGTATTAAGTCAGATCAATTTTTGTATATGAGATATATGATGTAGATCTAACTAGTTTTGTAGATTTATATTTCTGATTAAGACGTTCCCCTTGGCTGTCTGATCATAAGAATAAAGTAGGGTTTAAATATCCTCTCCTCCCATTCGATGGAATGTTCTTATGATGTGTAGGGGTGCTGCGCATTCGTTCCTTAATCAAAAATCAAAACTTACTTTCTGCAAAATCCTAGATCCTAAAATCCTAAGATTTTATTTACATATTTTATTTATGAATCCTGAACTTAATTAAGAATTAAGATTATAAAATATTTATTAGGTCTAAAATTAAAAATTTTAGATCTAAGATATATTCATAAAATTGGGATTCGGACTTGGGTAGCTCAATTAGGTCTAAGCGGTTGATCAAACCGAATCAAGAGTTGGTTAGATGGGATCAACAATGCTTAAATTGACCAGCCTAATAGGATTAAGTCTGGGTCAAGATCGAGTCACGTGAGTGATCGATCAAGCTAAGACCTAATTAGGCTCAGTGGTTAGAGTCTGGATTGTAGGCTAACCCGATTGGTTTTGGCTCAATAATTTAGGTGTCTAAGGTAAGTTTGGCAGATACGATCGACTAGTTTTTAATTGGAAGCTACTCGACTCGAATGCATTCTTATCGAGTTAATGGCATATCCCTTCCACCGATCTCACTTATCTGGCCATGTTTGTTGACTCAGTTCTGATCTGAGGTGGTCAATAATTCGAGCTAACCCATGCCACTAGGTTAGTCATAATGGTTATGACTATGTCAAGTCTAGTTTAATGAGACCTAAATCAAATCTCCTAAGAAAAGATTAAGTCTAAGGTCTTCCACCATTGTAGATGTGCGGGCCCTTTTCCGAGGTTGATTGTTCTTGACTGATTACAGTGGTTCAGTTGCATTGAAAAGATGCAACCATATCTATTAGGCATTGGATGCTATGGGCTGGAGGATGGATTGGGCTCAATATTTTAGATACGGTGAGAGACTCAATTAGGAATCCAATCTATGCAAATGATGGGTCTGACTTAACTAAGGAGTGGATCAATATTTTGGGCATGGTGAGATTCATGAATTAGAGACCAAGTTTGGATTCACCATGATTAGAAAATCATTGAACAAGAGTTGTTCACTCATTGGCTAATCTATCATCAATAACTATTAGGTGAGGTGATGAGTCAGTTGGTGGGACCGCACCATCTACTAGAAATCATTAATCATGGAGATTTTTGCATCTCTATAGAGGGAGTATAGAGATCCAAAAAATAGTGGGAGCTAATTTGTTTAAAAATAAAATCTCTAAACAAATTGGTTAAGTCTTAATTATAATATCTAACTAGAAACTTTGACTCTCTATAGGAAAATATCTGCATCCAATCCACTAGCATGAATCTTGAACACCCATAGACTGATCAGATCAAATTACAAGGATTGGCTTCGAAACTTCAAAATCATTTTGGATTCCAAAAAGTTAACTCATGTATTAGATTAGTATCCTCCCATCTTACTAGCTCGTCCATCCGTTGAATAGAGAACATCTCTTAAAAAGTGGACGAACGAAGATAACAAGGTCAGATACTACATGTTGGGCTTGATGTCTGATGAGTTTCAGCATCAACATGAAGATATCAGGACTGCCCGCCAAATGATGGCTCACCTACAAGAGATGTTTGGTGAATAAAGTCGCATATCCAAGTATCAAGTCACTAAATAACTATTCAAGGCTAAGATGCATGATGGACAGTCAGTCCAAGATCATTGTCTAATGATGATCAAGGACTTGGAAGAACATGAGAAGCTCAGAGTGAGGTTGAACTTGGATCTGCAAAATGATATAATTCTGCAATCCTTGACTGATGCATATGGGCAGTTCATCATGAACTATCATATGTATAAACTTCAAAATTCCCTAGCCAAACTTATGAACATGTTGGTTATCGCTGTGCTTTCCAAGAGAAAGTCTTTTGGAAAGAAGAAGAAGTCTGTGAAAAAGTAGAAGGTGGAATGAGGAATGAAGAAAAAGATAGAGCTGAAAAGGAAGGCCGCTGACAAAGGAAAGTATTTCCATTGCAACAATGACAGCCACTGAAAGCGAAACTATCCTACTTACCTAGCCACCCTGAAGAATAAGGAGGAGGTAGGTCCTTCTGGAGGTATGCTCGTTATTGAGTCTAATCTTACAGTTTCTTCTGCATCCAGTTGGGTGCTTGACTCTAGTTCTAGTGCTCATTTGTGCACTTTCATGCACGATCTTGAGGATAGCAAGAGGCTAAGGGACGGTAAAATGATCATGTGCATCAGAAATAGAGCAAGAATTGTTGCCGTGGTAGTGAGAATATACCCTCTTCGACTACCATCTGATTTAGACTTAGTTTTAAAAGACTGTTATTACGTGCCTACAGCAAGCAGAAATTTGATTTTTGTTTCATGCCAGAACTAGAAGGCTATGTAATTAGTTTTCTTAAGGACCATTGTAACATTCTTTATGAAAGAAATAAAATTGTAAGTGGTTTTCTTATTAATGGTCTTTACCAGTTATATATTGATGTATCTATTTTTAATATCGAGCAAAATGTGAATACCATGAAACGACCTAAGGATAGTCCAAACGATAGGTATCTATGGCACCTAAGACTAGGTCATATAGCAGAAGATAGGGTTAACAAATTGGAGAAAATCGGGCTATTGAGTTCATTGACTTTCGAGTCATATCCAATTTGTGAATCTTGTCTTCATGGCAAAATGACTAAGCTCCCTTTTGTAGGACATGGGAAAGGGCCATGGATCTTCTTGCCTAGTACATACTGATGTGTGCCAACCATTTGATGTGCCGGCTAGAGGCAACTTTGTCTACTTCATAACCTTTATCGATGATTTATCTAGGTATGGGATATGTGTATCTTATGAGATACAAGTCTGAAGCTTTTGAAAAGTTCAAGAAATTCAGACATGAAGTAGAAAAGCAAATTAAAAAATCCATTAAGGTTCTTCGATCAGATCGAGGAGGTGAATACCTTAGTCGAAAATTTCTAAACTATCTCAAGAAAAATGGCATAGTCTCTCAATGGACTCCACCTGAAATACCTCAACTCAACGAGATTTTAGAATGGAGGAACCGAACTCTATTAGATATGGTCCGATCCATGATGAGCTTCACAAACCTTCTTGATTTTCTTTAGGGACATTGTTTGTTAACTGCAATATACTTACTGAATAGGGTTCCTTCTAAAACCTGTTCCTACCACACCGTATGAGATATGGCATGGTAAGAAATCAAGTCTGAGTCATCTCAGAATTTGGAGTTGTCCGGCTCATGTCAAAAGACAACAAGCGGACAAGTTAGACTTTAGGTCCTTTAGAGCTCGATTTATAGGATATCCTAAAGAGTCATTAGGATATTATTTCTACATTTCAAGAAGATCATAATGTGATTGTGAGTCGACATGCCATCTTTCTTGAAAAATAGTTTATTCAAGATAGCGGCATTGGAAAAATAGATCAAGCTCGATGAGAAAGTCTCATAAGAGCAAGGAGCTAAGGACCAAATGGAACCAAATCAGGTTGAGCCAATACAATCACTACCTCCTCCACCTCGTAGATCGAAAAGAGTTTTCCATCCTCCTGAGAGGTACTTAGGTACTATTTCAGAAGAAATAGAGAAAATGTTCCTCATAGGTAATGGGGTTCATGGTGATGATCCCAAAATCTATAACGAGGTGATATTGAATATCGACTCTGAGAAATGGTTAGAGGCAATGAAGTCAGAAATTGACTCGATGCACTCAAACCAAGTCTGGACCTTGGTAGATCCACCAGAAGGTATAGTACCTATTGGGTGTAAATGGATCTACAAGAGAAAGATTGGTGCAGATGGAAATGTGGAGACATTCAAAGCTAGATTAGTAGCAAAAGGTTATAGTCAATGCAAAGGCATTGACTATCAGGATACCTTTTCACCAGTAGCTATGCTAAAATCCATTCGCACATTGCTTGCTGTTGCAGCCTATTTTGATTATGAAATATGACAAATGGAACATGAAAATAGTATTCTTAAATGGATATCTTGAGGAAGATATCTATATGGAACAGCCACTAGGTTTCACATCCAGTGATGATGATCACAAGGTATGCAAGCTGCAAAGGTTCATATATGGACTTAAGCAAGCATCTTGGAGCTGGAATACTCATTTTAATGATGTGATCAAATTGTTTGGTTTCGTCAAGAATGAATAGGAGCCATGTGTCTTCAAAAAGGTTAGTGGGACCGTTGTTGTCTTCCTTCGTATTGGTACGTGGATGACATCCTCCTTATTGGGAATGATATTCCCATGTTGACCATAGTTAAAATATGGTTATCTAAAGAATTCTCCATGAAAGACCTAGGAGAAGCATCCTTTATTCTAGAAATTAAGGTCTATAGAGATAGACCGAATAGGATGCTAGGACTTTCACAGAAGATGTACATAGAGGAAGTGCTAAAGAGGTTTAGCATGGAAAACTCTAAGAGGGGTTTGGTACCCTTCAGACATGGCATTCATCTTTCCAAGAAGATGTGCCCTAGCACACCTGAGGAAAATAGAATGCATGAGCAAGATCCCTTATGCTTCAGCAATAGGAAGCCTCATGTATGCCATGTTATGTACACGACTTGATATAGCCCATGCTGTGAGTGTCACGAGCAGATATTAGTCGAATCCAGGTGAAGAACACCAGACTTCTATGAAATGTATCCTTAAGTACTTGAAAAGAACTAAGAATATGTTGTTGGTCTTTGGTAATGGAGAACTCCAAGTCCATGGGCATACAGACTCAGATTTTATGTCCGATGTAGATAATCAAAAGTCGACATCTAGGAGTCTGTTTGTGTGCAATGGTGGAGCTATCAGTTGGAAAAGTTTCAAGCAGACAGTGATAGCAGATTCTACCATGGAAGCATAATACATTACTGCATCAGAAGCTGTGAAGGAGGCATTCTGGTACAAGAAGTTTACTGTAGAAATTAGAATGATGCCATCAGATGCCATTCCTCTGTACTGCGACAACAATGGCACCATAGCCCTTGCTAAGGAGTGGAGGTCTCACCAAAAATCTAAGCACATCGAGCGGCGATGCCACCTAATCCATGATTGTCTCGAGAAGGATTATGTCGAGGTCAAGAGAGTTGACTCCACAGACAATGCAACGGACCCGCTTACAAAGCCATTGGGCTAGTAGAAGATCGAAGCCCACCTTGAGAAGATGGGACTTAGATTTATAGCCAATTGACTTTAGGTCAAGTAGGAGTTTGTTAGATATGTGTGCCCTAGAAGCCAGAATTGGTTGACACTTATAATACACTTCTAAGGGCAAAATTATAATTTTGATAATAAATAATAAAATGAATTATTTTCTATCATAAATGTGTGTTTAGTGTCTATGATACATCCTTGGAGTTAATGGTAATGATAATTCTTATTTTCAAGAGTTGAAAATTTAAGATAAGAATTTTCATTATTAACTCATAAAATAATTCTGACCGTACGATCATCATGAGGATGGTGATTGATTCAAAAGTTTAGTGTACAATCACTTTTTTATAGTAGATGAGTCCTAAGTCTATGATATGGAGACACCAGAGCGAGAGTATAGATACTCATTAGAGAACGTGGGCACTGAGCGTGACCACCTCGAGTAGTCATAAGAAAGTCTACCTTCTCATCGATGACTGACTCGAAGCTATAGTGGTGTACCTAGTTCTTTGACCTAAGGTGCATCGACAGTTCATCTTGAGAGTGTTATAGTTTGACTACACAATGACTCGGTCTCTTAGCCATTCGGAATCCTGAGGTGTATGTTGGTTATAGTATGTTCATTGTAGGAATTGGATTGCACCAAGAGGGAATCTATCTATCTCGGTGGATGAGGAGCAACCCTATGATGATCATTAGAATCAAGTCCATAAGCCTATGGCCATGGCAGAGTGAAATAATAGAAAGAATTTCTATTAAGGTTTTCACATCAGACTTAAATCGAATGATTAAATCATATGATAAAAATTAGGGTTTGATGAGTTCACCTTAACCCTAATCTGATCGGGGCACAAGATAGAAGAACTTAATCACACAAGTAGCTACATCGATAGAAGAACTTAATCACATAAGTAGCTACATCGATAGGTTCATTTTCAATTTTGATGGGTTGCCACCATATACTGCTAGGTGTCACTGATGGATTTTGGGAGTAATTTGAATGATTTAGATGATCGATCATTCTAGTTGTCTGAATCAAAAGAGTTATGATCCATTGAAAAAAGTTTTGATGATGTCGATGATAGATATCATGACATATTCCATTACCATATAGAACTAAACCTAACTGGGTCACACAAATAAGGGTTTGGATCTGGATATCATCAATTAGACTAACCCAGTTCAATTGATTTGAATTTGATTCAATTAGGTTCAAGAAAATCGTGCTAGCACATGATTAAGCCTAATGTTCTTCTTTTATTATCATTAAAAGTTGTCTCGACTAAGCCAAATGAGTTTGTGCTCACTTAGGTACGTTCACTTGGTCTGACTGGAGCTTGTCCAGGTCAGAAAAGGGTTGTCTTAATTTATGAGAAAAATTGAAGATAACACCTGCCATTTTTCGTCACTTGCTAATTTTTGTCTTTGACTTTGATCAAACATTGACCTTTGACACTTAGACATCTGCCCATGTGTCATGCACCTATTGGAGAGCAGATAGGGACTTGTCCCCTTGCTAGATATTGGAAAGGAGGGGGCGCATGCCTAGGGAGGCGTGTGCCTATGGATAGGGATGCCTGGAGTCCCATACGGATGGGACTCCAGGTTGCTTCTTGGTTTCTACTTAGGTGGCCCATAACTATAGACTTTGACCAGTCTTAGGTGCCATCTAAGGATGAATTAGTGGGGCTCTCATCTGATTGGGTTCGGTGATGTCATCTTATCAATCAGATTTAGATCTGATTGCACGAAGCAACCTGATTGACCGAGATGATGTGGCACTGCATGGCGTAGCAGGGTCTATATAAATCCTATCTGTGCCCAACTTTCAGTGAGTTCTCTCTTAGCCCATGCCCCAAGGCTATTCCTCTCCCTCCTTCATGCCATCTTCTAATCCTCTCTCTCCTCTCCACACCCAAGGAAAGTTGGGCTTCAGTTTGGTGCGATCCAGGCAAGAAAAAGCTGACGAGAAAGGAAGAAGACAGCACTGCTGCAGAGATGACTGCAGATCTTCGAAAGAAGTTTTTGAAGATCCTTCAAAATAGATCTAGATCTAATTTTTGAAGAGGTGATAAAGAAAAAAAAGATCTCTAGATTCAGCCTGAGTGGATACCGGTAGAGGCCAGACGCTTGCGTGGCTAGATCCAGAACATCAGGCAATCAGCAGGATCATCGAAGGATAAACTGATTACCCAGCATCAAGGTATAAATTAAATCAAATTTAATTTATTTTTATTTTATTTATTAGATCTATAAAATTAGATCTAAAATTTTTTAGATTTGATCTGGATACATGAGAGAAATTTTTGAAATATCTCTCTTGATCCGATCAAATCTGAACGAACCTGATCCGAAAAATCAAAATTTCTCCTTCAGAGGGTAGGTACCCATGGCCACAGCAACAACTCTTCCTCCATTCTCGACATATAGGATTATCTCACCATCCCTCAGTCTCCTGCTCTCCTCAAGATCCTGTATGGAAGTGCATAAGTGAGCACTAGAACCAAAGTCAAGCACTCAACTAGATGCAGAAGAAATCGTAAGGTTAGAGTCTATAATAAGCATCCCTCTAGAAGGACCTGCCTCTTTCTTGTTCTTCAGGCTGGCTAGGAAAAGAGGGTACTTCTGCCTCCAGTGGTTGTCAGTGTTACAATGAAAATATTTTCCTTTGTCGGCCTTCTTGTTTGGCTCTACCTTCTTCTTCTTCCCACCATCCACTTTCTGCTTTTTCATAGACTTCTTCTTTCCAAAAGACTTTTTCTTGGAAGAGGTCCGCTCCACAGCAAGCATTGAGCCTTTAGAACCTTTGATAGAAAGCTCAGTAGTAACCAGCATGTTCATAAGTTCAGCCAAGGTATTCTAAAGTTTATGCATATGGTAGTTCATGATGAATTGCCCATATGCATTAGTTAAGGACTATAGAATTATATCAATCTACAGATCCTAATCTAACTTCACACCAAGCTTCTCAAGCTCTTCAAAGTTCTTGATCATTATCAAACAATGATCTTGGACCGACTGCCCATCACACATCTGAGCTTTAAACAGTCTCTTAGTGACTTGATATTTGGCTGTACGACTATGTTCACCAAACAACTCTTGTAGGTGAGCCAACATTTGGTGGCTAGTCTTAATGTCTTCGGTTGGCACTGGAGCTCATTAGACATTGAGCCCAACATGTAATATCTGATTTTGTTATCTTCATCCATCTACTTCTCAAGAGATGCTCTCTGATCAATGGATGGATGGGCTGGTATAGTGGGAGGATCTTGTTCCAACACATGAGTCAACTTCTCAAAATCCAAAATAATTTTGAAGTCTGGAGCCAATCATTGTAGTTGGGTTCGATCAGTCTATGGGTGTCCAGAATACGGGCTAGTGGGTTGGATGTAGATATTTTCCTATAGAGAGTCAAAATTTCTAGTTAGATTTTGTAATTAGACTTAATCAATTTATTTAGAAATTTTATTTTTAAACTAATTAGGCTCCCACTATTTACTCGGATTTCTATACTCTCTTGGTAGAGATGTGAAAATCTCCATGATTATACATTTCTAATAGGTGGTGTGATCTCATTGACTGGCTCATCACCTTATCTAACAGTTATTGGTGATGGATCAACCGATGAGTGGACAACTCTTGTCCAATGATTCTCTAATCATGGTGCACGCAAACCTGATCTCTAATTCATGAATCTCATCATTTCCAGAATATTGTTCCACTTCTTAGTTAAGTCAGACCCACCATTTGCATGAATTTGATTCCTGATTGGGGACCTCACCATATCCAAAATATTAAGCCCAACCCATAGCATTCAATGCCTAATAAATATGGTTGCATCTTTCTAGTGCAACTGAGCCACTATAACTAGTCAAGAACAATCAATTTTGGGAAGGGCCTGTACATCTACAATGGTGGAAGACCTTAGACTCAATATTTTCTTAGGAAGATTTAATTTAAATCTTTTTTAACTTGACTTGACTTAGTCATAATAATTATGACTAACCTAGTGGCATTGGTTGGCTCAAATTGTTAGCCACTTCAAATCAGAACTAGGTTGACACAAATGGCCAGATAAGTGAGATCGGTGTAAGGGATATGCCATTAACTCGACAAGAACATATTCAGATCGAGTAGCTCCTAATTAAAAATCAGTCGATCATATCTATTAGACTTATCTTAGACATCAAATTATTGAATTAGAACTAATTGGATTAGCCTACAATCTAGGCTCGACCTGCAGAGCCAAATTAGGTCTTGACTTGATTGAGTCACATCTCAATGTGATTCGATCTTGATCCAGACTTAATCCTATCAGATTGGTCAAATCTAAGCTTTCTTTGATCCCACCTAACAAACTCTTGATTCAGTTTGATCAACTGCTAGACCTAATTGAGCTATCCAAGTCTGAACATAATTTTATGAATATATCTTAGATCTAAAAATTCATAATTTTTAGATCTAATTAATTTTATAATTTTAATTATTAATTAAGTTTTGGGTTCATGAACAAAACATGTAATAAAATCCTAGGGTTTCAGGATCTAAAATTTTATAGAAAAATAAGTTCTGATTTTTGATTAAGGATGAACGCGCAGCACCCCTACACATCATAAGAACACCCCATCAAATGGCAAGAGAGGATCTTTAAACCCTGCTTTATTCTTATGATCGAACGGCCAAGGGGAATGCCTTAATTAGAAATATGATTTCTAATACAAAACTAGTTAGATCTAAATCATATATCACATTTATAATTAATGATCTAACTTATACATGTTTTGCATACATCTCATGTATCATAACAAAATTAAACATGCATGCTTTCAGATCTGATATATCACATATAATATCTAAAAAATAAAATTTAAATTTGATCACATCAAACAAAACTATTCTAGATATTTTATAAAACTCTTCTATAACTAGTCTAAGCATGCATCTTTCATATCTCATATGAATAAATTAAAACTCTATTTTCTATTTTTCACATCCTGTTACATCAAATATAACTTCAAAAAAATATAAATTAAATAGATCTAAAATTAATTTTAATCAAATTAAAAATATGATTATACTAGACTACATATAGAACTATTCTATACCTTATCTAGTCATGCATCTCATACATTATAGATCTAAATATATTTAATTTTAATTTTTTGATTTTAGATTTAATTAGATCTGATGTGATATCTAAAATTATTTAATATTATATTATAAATAAAAATAAATTAAATCTAAAATAGATCAGAAGAACAGCCAACTTGGCTCTGATACCAGTTGAAAAAAAATCTCATTTTTTGCTGCAGGATCGTGCAGATCTCATCAGATCTTAGACAAATTTCTCTAAAAAATTTTTAAATGATCCAATCAGATCTAAGAGTTCTTAGATCTAATCATAGTGATTTGATATTAAAAATTAAAAATAAAATTAAATCAGATTTAATTTCTTACCTTGTTTGGGTAATTTGATTACCTTATGATGATCCTAATCTTTTTTGAGGTTCTGAAAGGAGCCATGCATGTGCCTAGCCTCTATCAATGTTCACTCAGGTAGGATTTGGATGTCTTCTCCTCATGAATCTTGTCTTCAAAGATCAGATCTAAATCTGATATGAAGAACCTTCAAAACAACTTCTGAAGGCAGCTTGTCCGTCTCATGAACACCATCACGTAGATGTTGAACTCCTCACAAATTTGATTGGATCTTCTTCTCTGATTTGTGCCCAACCTTTGGCACATAGAAGAAGAGGAGAGAGAGGATCAAAGTGGTTGTGGAAGATGGAAGGGGCGGCAGCATATGGATGTGGCAATCAGAATTTTCTGCAAAGGCCTTATGTGCAGGTGTTTTTATAGAAGATCCTTGCGCCATCTAGACTCCTAAATGATGAAGCAACTCATTTGCTTGATTATCTAGGACTCCAATCTGATAACCCACATTGCCCACCTAATATTTATTAGGTTTTTGTCACCCAAAACTCCTCCCAAGTTGGTGAGAAGAAAGGATAAGGAGGAGTCCATGGCGCATGGGACTCCTCCCTTCAAGAGTTTGATCCAAATCAAACTCTATTAGAAACCCAATCTAAGCAATACAAAAAATCATGAAATTAGGCTCACCCAAAGTATGATTCAAGCCCAATCACATATCCAAAAATTAGAGTAAAATTATTTTCAAAGAATTTTTTAGAAGCCTCTGATCAGGTGACCCTTAGTTCTCTTAATAAGGTCAACTTTTGACCCTAGTCCAATTTCACCATGAATGGATTTAATTTCTATAGTTAATGTAATCTAGAAAGATTTCAATCAGATGAAATTAAACCTATTCAAGATACAAAAATAAGTCAAATCAAATTTAATTCAGTTGCGATGAATCAGAAAGATTACAGAAGGAGAAAATCAGGCTCAATCATGTGATAGCATGATTACCTTAAACCTGATTAGATCTTATCCAAATCAATCAAACTAGATTAGCTCAATTGATGACATCCAAACCCAAATCCTTATTTGTGTGATCTAGTTAGGTTCAGTTCTATATCGTAATGAGATTTATCACGATCTCTATCATCGACATCATCAAAATATCTTTCGATGGACTAGAACTTTTCTGATTCATACAATTAGAATGATCGATCATCAAAATCATTCTAATTGGTCCTAAAATCCACCAATGACACCTAGCAGTATATGGTGGCAAACCATCAAAACTAAAAGCAATCCTCTCAGTGTAGTTACCTGTGTGATTGGGTTCTTCTATCTTGAGCTCCGACAAGATTAGGATTAAGGTGAACTCATCAAACCCAATATCTGTCATATGAATTAATCATTCGATTTGAGTTCAATGTGAAATCTTAATAGAGACTCTTTCTATCATCTTTACTCTGCCATGGCCATGGGCTTAAGAACTCAATCTCATGATTATCATAAGGCTACTTCTCATCTACCGAGGTAGATAGATCTTCTATTGGTATAATCTAATTCCTACAATGAACATACTATTGCCAACATATATCTCAAAATTCTGAATGGTTAGAAAATTGAGTTATGGTATAGTCAAACTATAACACCCTCAAGGTGAACTGTCGATGCATCTCAGGTAAAGAACCAGACACACCACTGCAGCATCGAGTCAGTTATCGACAAGAAGGTAGACTTTCTTATGACTGCTCGAGGTGGTCACGCTCAGTGCTCTCATTCTCTAACTAGTACCTATACTCTCGCTTTGGTATCTCCACACCGTAGACTCAAGACACATCTATCCTAAGAAAGCAATTGTACACCAACTTTCTGGATCGATCACCATCCTCATGATGATCCTATGATTGAAAGTAATTTATGAGTTAATTATGAGAATTCATATCTTAAATTTTTAGCTCTTGAAAATATGAACTATCATTATCATTAACTCAAAAGATGTATCACAGACACTTTAAATATACACTATGATAGAAAATAATTTTTTTATTAATTTATAGTCAAAATTATAAAATTGCCCTTAGAAGTGTATTACAAGTGTTTAGCCAATCTGGCTTCTAGGGCATACATCTAGCAGAATGATCTCCTCTTCTCATGAGAAAAGAATCATCCCTAAAACTTTGTTGACATGCTAGCTCAAGCTGAAAGTTATACCCAAGTTGAGGAAGCTTTTAAGCTTCGAGATGATGCTGTAGGAGAGTGGCAGGTGGGGGAATCTAGTAAGCTCACACCTATGGAGAAACTAAATGAAGCTCGGCCACATTCTAGAAATCCTCCTAAATGCAAACAAGCCTAAACTCCACCTCGAGCTCATCGGCCAAGAAGCTTCGATAGAAGGATGCAGCGAAGCCTCCCTTCTAGAAGGTTCAATAACTATTCTTCATTGAATGCTTCAAAGATTCAAGTACTGATGGAGATCAAGGAACATCTATCGAGGTTAGACAAGATGTGGTGTTATTCAAGCAAGCACATCCAAATAAGTACTACCTATACCATCGTAACTACGATCATGATACTGAGGAATATATCTAGCTCTAGGATAAAATTGAGGATCTAATTAGACAAGATTAGTTGGATCGATTTTTGCTATATCGATCGAAAAGGAGAGAAGATCGTCCGAGATCTCTTCTATAGCCGAAACCAACTTGGAGGAAAGAACCCCAAGGAGATCGGCCCCCATCTAAAATCATCAACATAATTATTGGAGGACATCAGCAAGACAAGGCTAGTGGATCGGCTAAGCCAGCAAAGAAGCTGAGAACTAAAGAACTCGTCACTTTAACCGAACAAGATATACAAGAGGTTTAATTTCTGCATGATGATGTAGTTGTTATTTCTTTAAATATTGTCAATTATAATGTATATCATGTTTTGGTAGATAATAAAAGTTCTATTGATGTCTCATTTTATGATGCTTTCTCTAAAATGTCCATACTCGATAATCATATGGGGCCACTAAACTCTCCGTTAGTGGGGTTTAATAGTGACACTGTACCAGTTGAAGGAATAATCACTCTACTAGTTATGGTAGGCTAGCACCTAAAGCAATCCAAAGCTCAATTTTTTGGTGGTAAAGGCTCCTTCTATCTATAATGTCATTCTTGGATGACCCAGGCTAAATACACTCTGAGCTATGGTATTGCATACTATTTGAAAATAAAGTTTCTAATAGAATTGGAAGTTAGAAAAATTAGAGAAAATTGGTTCCTGGCACGTCATTGTTATACAATTACTTTGCAATAAGGAAAGCAGTCCAAGCTTTGTCCAATGGATGGACTTGATATTCATAATGATTTGACTAAAGAGTGGAGAGAACCATTGATGACTTTATAGCAATATCCTTAAATGATAGGAATGATGACCACATAGTTTAAATCAGCTCAAATTTGGAAGGAGAGGTTAAAAGGTACCTTGTCATCTTTTTATGAAGGAATGCTGCTATTTTTATTTGGGTTCCTGCATATATGCCTAGGATAGATGCAGAGGTAATGGAACCCCATCTAAGTGTAGACCACAAGCGTCGACCTATGAAGCAAAAGAAGTGAAGCTTTGTACCAAAATGATAGCAAGTAATCATGGATAAGGTAGATAAACTTCTTAAAGCCAAATTTATCCAGAAGGTATCCAACCCAGATTGGATTGCTAATATAGTTCTTATCAAGAAGGCAAATGGCAAGTGAATGATGTGCATTGATTTTATCAATTTAAATAAGGCCTACCTAAAGGATAGCTACTCTCTGCCCAGAATTGACCAACTAGTGGATGCAACCTCGGGCCACAAGCTCCTTATCTTTATGGATGCTTTCTTTGGTTATAACCAAATCTAGATGGCACCTAGAGATGAAGAAAAAATTACTTTATTACTGATCATGGTCTTTATTATTATAGGATTATACCTTTCAAACTTAAAAATGCACGTGCAACCTATCAGCACCTAGTAAGCAAAATTTTTAAGAAGCAAATCGGCCACAATATGGATAGGTTCAGCTTCAACACTCTCCAAAAGTACAAAATGAAGCTAAATCTAACAAAATATGCTTTTGGAGTGACTTCGAAAAACTTCTTCGGATTCATGGGGTCAAGGCATGGCATAGAGGCAAATCTGGAGAAGATCCAAGCCATCCAAGAAATGACCATTCCTAATATAATAAAAGAAGTTCAGTGCTTGATGGGGAAGATTGCGACTTCGAATCATTTTATTTCAAGATCGATGGAACGCTACATGCTTTTCTTTCAAGTACTCAAACAATCGATAAACTTCTATTGGATCTCTGAATGTCAGCAAGCTTTTGAAAAACTAAAGAGCTACCTCAGCTCACCTTCCCTCCTTGCCAAGCTTGAACCTAGTGAAGAGCTATTCCTGAATTTGGCGGTATCTTCCATAGCCATCGGAGCTATCTTAGTCCAAGAGGAGACTAAAATTTAAAAGTCAATCTACTACATAAAACAAGTTCTAAGAGATGCAGAAATAAGGTATACCAAATTGGAAAAGCTAACCTATGCTTTGTTTATTGCAGCTAGAAAGCTCCGATCCTATTTTTGAGGGCATATGGTGACACTCCTCATAGATCAACCCATAAAAATAGTTGTTCATTGACTAGATACTTCAGAAAGAACAGCAAAATGGGTGATTGAGTATACTGAATTTGGTATAAAGTTTCAACCTTGACCATATATTAAATCTCAAATACTAGCCAACCTTATAGTTGAATGTACTGTTCTAGATCTCGTCAAGCCTGACTAATAAAAAACTGGTACAGTTGATCTCTCATTGAACTCCTTAAAAGAGAAAGTAAACCTCCTTAAAGATTTTTGGGCCCTATATGTTGATAGCTCATCCAATGCTTCTAGAGCGGGTATAGGTTTAATCCTTATTAGTCTAGAAGGGATTATTATCGAATATGCACTGTGCTTTAAATTTTCTACCATCAATAAGAGCAAAATATGAAGCTCTGATTGGAGGATTGAAAATAGCCAAGGAATTAATGATAGATCATCTAAATATTTTTAGTGATTCATAATTGGTGGTAGGACATATTTTTGGCGATTATGAAACTCGAGAGGAAAGTATGAAGAAATACTTGGACAAAGTGGAAAACATGATCTTGGCCTTCAATAGTTTTGACGTACAGCAAATTTAAAGAGCAGAGAGTTATAGAGCTAACCTTCTATCCAAATTAGCTACTCTAGCTCCGAATGAGTTGCCAAAAGATGTTTTCTTTGAAATTCTTCAGCACCCAAGATCGAAGGAATCCTAGATAATATTACAAGTAAACCATAAACCTACCTAGATTGATTCGTGGTCCTATATCTTAAAGATGACACCCTCCCTCGAGATCCTAAAGAAGCTCGAAAGCTGAGAAACCGACCTCTCACTACAACTTATATGAAAACAAACTGTATTAGAGATCTTATTCTTTGCCACTCCTTAAATGCTTTCAACCATCTAAAGCCAACTATGCCCTGAGAAAAGTTCATGAAGGAGTATGTAGAAATTACCTCGGAGCTAGATTATTATCTTACAAGCTAGTTCGATTGGAATATTATTGGCCAACCATGCAGCAGGATGCAATTGATTATGTAGAAAAGTATGACTGATGTCAAAGAAATACCAACATTCAGCGACAACCAACTTCTCTACTCACACTGTTAAGCACTCCTTGGCCATTCGCATAATAGGGGATGGATATACTTGGACCGTTTTCCATAGCATCCGGATAACCAAAATTTCTCTTAGTAGTAGTAGACTACTTCACCAAGTGGGTTGAGGCCGAACCCCTGATAAAAGTTACTAAAGCTAAAGCATAAAACTTTATTTAAAAATTGATAGTATATAGATTTGGTCTACCCCAGATGTTGATCACTGACAATGGATGATAATTTATTGAGGCAAAATTTGCTAAATTCTTTGAGGATTTGAACATCTCTCATCATTTCACATCTATGGCCCATCCTCAGGTGAATGGCAAAGTCGAAGTAACCAACAAAATCCAACTATAAGGAATAAAAGCAAGACTTCAATAAGCAAAAGGAACATGGGTGCATGAGCTTTATCATGTACTCTAGGCCTATAGAGCCACTCAAAGATAACCTACTGGGAAAACTTCATTTGCTTTGGCTTTTGGGACTAAGGTAGTAATTTCAATCGAACCTAGACTTCCCTTAGCACGAGTGGAAAGCTTTGATAAGCAGCATAATTTGCAATATCTTAAGGCAAATCTTGACTTACTGGAAGAAAAATAGGAGAAAGCTTAAGTTTGGATGGTAGCCTACAAGCAGAAAGTAGCCCGGTATTATAACTCAAAAGTCAAGAACAAGATATTCAAGGTCGAAGACTTGGTGCTACATCGAGTGGAGGTCTCTCGGCTGCAAAATCAAGACAAGCTTGACCCAAACTGGAAAGGCCCCTATGAAGTTGAGAAAATCATTCGACCAGAAGCTAGGAGGAGCTACACTACCCCGACCTTGGAATTTGAAAAATCTATGAATGTATTATCAGTAGCCACACTTCAGTGAAAGATATTTTCTATTTTAATACTCCTATCTTTTATGCCAATTGAATTATGGCAGGAAATGATTGAGCTAAACTTTGTTCTTAAACAAAGCTGAAGGCCTCCAATTCTTAAATAGGAGATTAACCTCATCTTAACGAGGATGAAAGTCTCTAGTTCTTAAATAAGAGATTAATATCTTAATGAGGGTGAAGGCATTTGATTCTTAAATAGGAGGTTAACCACATTAGAAATAAGAGGTGAACCTCATCTTAACATGGGTGAAGATCCTTATGAGAGATATGAAGGTCTCCGGCTCTTAAACAGGAGGTTAACCTCATCTTAACGAGGGTGAAGGTCTTTGGTTCTTAAATAGAAGGTTAACCATGTTAGAAATAGAAAATAAATCTCATCCTAACATGGGTGAAGATTATAGTTTTTAAATAAGAGGTTAACCTCGTCTTAACGAGGATGAAGGCCTCCAATTCTTAAATAGGAGGTTAACCTCATCTTAATGAGAGTGAAGGCCTCTGATTCTTAAACAAGAGATTAACCATGTTAGGAATAGGAGGTGAACCTCATCTTCATGTGAGTGAAGACCCTTATGAGGGTATAAAGGCCTCTAGTTCTTAAATAGGAGGTTAACATCATTTTAATAAGGGTGAAGGCCTTTGATTCTTAAACATGAGGTTAACTATGTTAGAAACAGAAGGTGAACCTCATCTTAATATAGATGAAGACCTTACGAGTGTTATGAAGGCCTCCGATTCTTAAATAGGAGGTTAACCTCATCCTAATAAGGGTGAAGGCCTCCGATTGTTAAATAAAAGATTACCCTCATCTTAACGAGGATAAAGGCCTTCGATTCTTAAATAAGAGGTTAACCATATTAGGAACAGGAGGTGAACCTCATCCTAACATGGGTGAAGATCCTTATGAGGGATATGAAAGCCTTTCATTTTTAAATAAGAGGTTAACCCCATCTTAATGAGGATGAAGGCCTCCAGTTCTTAAACAAAAGGTTAACCTCATCTTAATGAGGGTGAAGGCCTTCGGTTCTTAAATAGGAGGTTAACCCCGTTAAAAATAGGAGGTGGACCTCATCCTAATATGGGTGAAGATCCTTATGAGGGATGTGAAGACCTCCAATTTTTAAATAAGAGGATGTACTCATTCCTAAGCAAGTTTGGAAAATCCTTGTTCATAAACAAGGAGGATGTATCTACGAAAGACTAAGTAAAAATTGCTATTTCAAAACAAAAGCCTACTTTGGACATACGATGATAGTTGAGAAGTTCAGCAAATATCAAAATAAAGCATGACAAAAAAGAATGATGGAAAGGAATATCATTTCATTAAGTGAAGTTCATTACATAGGTCACCAGACCAATTACAAAAAAAAAATAAAAAGAGAGAAGAAAATAAAGCCCTACTCAGACTTTGAACTGTCGGCCCCAGCCATTACTAAAGAATGCTTCAAATAGTTCACTCGGTCTTCAAGTTCCTTCCTTGCTGCCAAACTCTCACCAAGCAACTTTCAGGCTCTTCAAGCATTTTCCCTTGCCTCTCTTAATCTTTTCCATAGAATAGCAAATTCAGCTTTGGCATCCTTCACTGCATTCTCTTAATATGTCATTTGGATTTTCAATTGAAGGAGCTTGGACTTGTTCTTGTCATATACTTCGGTGAGGTTCACCAGACTATTCTTTAGTGAGGCAAGTTAGCTCGAATCTTCACTTGGACTAGCTTGAGCATTGTTCGCCATTTGCTTTCAAAGTTGGGCTATCTTATTATTAGCTGCCTGAAGTTGCTGTTTGAGATTAGCAATTTGTTCATACCAGCCATCCTATAAGTGTTATATGCCTCTTCGACTGCATGCAACTATCTTTGAAGCTTGGAACACCTCTTAGACCAGTCCCAACCGTACTCTTATTGATTGTGAGTCCAGAGTGAGCCCTTCTCCAACTATTGGATCTTCTCTCTCGCTTCTCTGAGCTTGAACTCAAGAAAGCAAATCTTCATGGTTAAAGTCCAAGATTTCCTTCGATGCCCATTCAAGCTCTTCGAACAAATGGTATTTCTTTGAAGTATATTCCTTGAAAGCTTGCTTTGAGGCTTGACATAGGTGGTTGATCTCGGTAGAGGCTATCACATAATTGTTCCTTGATTTCTAAAGCTCATCCTTGATTATCTTTAGCTACTTATTGGCTTGATGAGCTTCTTTTCTCTAAGCTTTCATGTGAGTCTTCAAAGGGATGGCCTGTGATAATGGCGCACTTTGGCCCATGATTGAGCTCGATGATAGTAGTTGTAAACTGAACTCTGAATCATTAACATGTCGCAACACATACAGGTATGAAAAAAGAAGAAGTTCAATTTTATTGATTGAGAAGTTTAAGTATATAGAAGATAAAAGAAAAAGAAAAGTTCTATTAGAAAAGGTCTCCAACCTCTAATGGAGGGACGACAGGAGAACTTGGTATGGCCTTGGTGGGTGCTAGCTCCTTGATGGGCTTGGGGGTGTCAGCAGCAGGTTCAGCAGAAGGAAGGTCGGCTCCAGCTATGGAAGACTTGGCTTCATCATTAGAGGAATCTTCCAGTCTGTCTAGTAGATAACCAAGGTCTAGCTTAGGGAATATCTCATCTACCCTCTACTGGTAGAGATCAAAGCCCTTGCCGAAGGCTTCTTTAGCAAACTCAATCTTGATGTCCTTCTATTCTTTTGAAGTCTTAAAATCCAAGATGGCTTGCTTCTTAGCTTCAGCAACCCATCTTTCCCCTTCGACACCTCAGCCTATATCTTCTTTCTCCTCACCACTTCCCAAGCCAGTGCATCCTTCATCTCTGTCGAGGCTTGTTCTACCCTTCTGAGCACTTCTTGGAGATGCCCGACCTCGGTGGAGTTCTCCTTGAGCATCTTCTTAAGATGCTCAACCTTGGCCTTACATTCTTTGTCCTTCGCCCCAGCAGCTTTGGCCTCCTTCTCAGCCTTTGAGGTCTTAGCCTCATGAAGGTTGACCACCTCAATGTTAGTGAATAAATGATGCCCCAATTGCAAGCAGTAAAGTACATTTTACTACTAAAAGACATATACATCCAACTGAATATGAAAATGAAGAAGCAACTATCTCAAGGAAGGCCGTGAACGAATTTTTCTTCCTCTCCTGAGTGTTCGTCTGGAGGATCTTTTCAATTACGTCTGGAAGAATGTAGCCCTCCATAAGAGGTTGGATGACCCCCCAACTATTAAAAGAATCTTGATTCAGATCGATGTTGTTGTCGCTGGACTCTCCAAAGTTCTTTCGAGACCAAACTCTCTTGGAAACTGACTTCTTTTTCTCCACCTTCTTCTTCTTTTCAATAGGAGGTGCTGGAGCACTAACCTCGAGAGGCAAACTCTAAGTTGGCAGGGGCACTTCGATCTCAGGAGCAGAAGTCATTGGGGTAGGGATGGCCAAGCTCAGCTCATCGATCTTAGCTTGCTTGGATGTTTACCTGCGGGCATTGCCTTTCCTCTTTTGGGCTTGAAGTTCTCTTGTCAACCATTTCAACTCATTAGGAGTCATTTCTATGAAAAATAGATAGGCCAAAGTTAGAAAAAGATGAGGAGATAGAGAAAACACAAGTTAGTACCTTTGGGGTTAATGGGGCTAAGGCTAAGTTTATAAAGAGTTCGATCATCTATCAGCTAAGTCAGCAATGTTAGATGTGTGCCCTAGAAGCTAGATTGACCGTCACTTGTAATATACTTCTATGGATAATTTTATAATTTTAACTATAAATTAATAAATTAATTTTTTTTCTATCACAGTGTGTATTTAAAAGTATCTGTGATACATCCTTTGAGTAAATGATAATGACAATTCATATTTTCAAGAGTTAAAAATTTAAGACATGAATTTTCATAATTAACTCATAAAATGCTTCTGATTGTATGATCATCATGAGGATGGTGATCGATCTAGAAGGTTGGTCTATGATCATTTTCTTAGGATAAACATGTCTTAAGTCTACAGTGTGGAGACACCGAAGCAAGAGTAAAGATACTTATTAGAGAACGAGGACACTGAGCATGACCACCTCGAGTAGTCATAAGAAAGTCTACCTTCCCTTCGATGACTGACTCAATGCTGCAATGGTGTGTATGGTTCTATGATCTAAGGTGCATCGATAGTTCATCTTGAGGGTATTATAGTTTGACTACACCATAACTCAATCTCCTAACCATTAGAAATCCTGAGGTGTATGTTGGCTATAGCATGTTCATTGTAGAAATTGGATTACACCAATAAGGAGCTCTATCTACCTCGGTAGATGAGGAGTATCCCTATGATAATCATGAGATTGAGTCCTTAAGTCCATGGCCATGGCAGAATGAAGATGATAAAAAGAGTTTCTATTAGGATTTTACATTGGACTAGAATCAAATGATTAATTCATATGACGGACATTGGGTTTGATGAGTTCACCTTAACCCTAATCCTGTCGAGGCTTAAGATAGAAGAACCCAATCACACAGGTAACTACATGAGAGGTTTGCTTTCAATTCTGATGAGTTGCCACCATATACTACTAGGTGTCACTGATGAATTTTGAGAGCAATTAGAATGATTTTGATGATCAATCATTCTAATTGTATGAATCAGAAAAATTTTGGTCCATCGAAAAATATTTCGATGATGTCGATGATGAAGATCGTGACATATCCTATTACCATACAGAATTGAACCTAAATAGATCACACAAATAAGGGTTTAGGTCTGGATGTCATAAATTGAGCTAACCTAGTTTGATTGATTTGGATCAGATCCAATCAGGTTCAAGGTAATTATGCTAGCACACGATTGAGCCTGACTTTCTCCTTCTAAAATCTTTCTGATTTATCGTAACCAAGTCAAATTTGATTTAACCCATTCTTATATTTTGAATGAGTTTATTTTCATCTGAGCAAAATATGTTCAGGTCAGATTAATTATAGAAATTAAATCCATTCATAGTCAAATTGGACTAGGGTCAAAAGTTGACCTATTTGAGAGAATTGAGGGTCACTGATCAGATGCTTTTAGAAAATTTTTTAAAATTTATTTTGATCTAATTTTTGGATATGTGATAGAAAACAAGTTATTCATTGGATGTACCAAATTTTATAATTTTTAGAGATGTCTAGACTAAGTTATGATAGAGTTTGATTTGGATCAAACTCTTGAGGGAAGAGTCCTAGGCGCAGTGGACTCTTCCTTATCTACTCATGCCACCACCTTCCAGATTGATTTTTGGCATCAAAATCAGATGGGATCTGGGGATTTTTGTGGAGATCAAGTTTAGAAGTCCCAATGGTCAAAAAAATAAAGATTTTGGTCAAAGAGAGACTCTAACTTGGCACTATGCTTTTGTATGAGAATCCTTGTGCCAAGGCTCTTCATGTAGAAATATTTTACATACCCAAAGGCTATCATTCTAGATATCTCACACCCCCTCTATCCTATTTCTCCCTCTCTTATACATGCCTAAAATGTTAGGCACAAATTTAAGAAGAATATCCAATCAAATTTATGAAGAGTTCGGCATCTATGCGACGATGTTCATGAGACAGACACGCTGCCTTCAGAAATTTTTTGAAGGACTTTCAGATTAGATTTAGATTTGATCTTTGGAAAAAAAATTTATGAGAAGAAGATGTCCAAATCCTTTCCAAGTAGATACTGATAGAGGTCAGGCGCGTGCACGGCTCCTTCCAGAATCTCAGAAAACATCAAGATTATTGCAGGGTAATCAGATTACCCAAACAAGATATGATATTAAATCTGATTTAATTTTTATTTTAATTTTTAATATTAGATCACCATGATTAGATATAAAAACTCTTAGATTAAATTATATTATTTAAAAATTTTTAGAAAAATTTATCTCAGATCTGATCAAATATGCACGATCCTACGGCGAAAAATAGGATTTTTCCTTCAACTGGTATCAGAGCTGTATTAGCAGTTCTTCAGATCTACCTTAGATCTATTTTTTTTATTTATAATTTAATATTAAAAAATTTTAAATATCACATCAGATATGATTAGATCTAAAATTAAAAAATAAAAAAATTAAATATTTTAGATCTAATATGTATAAGATGCATGACTAGACTAGGTATAGAATAGTTCTATGTATAGCCTAGTATGATCATATATTTATTTTGATTAAATATGATTTTAGATCTATTTAATTTTTTTTTTATATTATAATTATTATAATTAGATCTAAAAATGGAAAATAAATTTTTTAATTTTTGATTATTCATATTAGATATGAAAGATGCATGCTTAGACTAGTCATAGAATAGTTCTATAAGATGTCTAGAATAGTTTTATATTTGATATGATCAAATTTAAAATTTTATTTTTTAGATTTAATATGTAATATTTTAGATCTAAAAGTATGCATATTGATGATACATGAGATGTATGCATGACATGTATTAGTTAGATCTTTTTATATGTGATATATGATCTAACTAGTTTTATAGTAAAAAATTATATTTCTAATTAAGGAATTTCTCATGGCAGACCGATCATCAGAACTGTTGGTGCAGAATCTGGTTGACGTTGGATTGAGTTGGAGTCGAGGAAGATGAGGTCACCATCGGTGACCTGCAAAGTAAAGTTCCGTCCGGAGTCGGTGGTGGTGGCTCCGATAGAACCCTCCGACGATCAAGTCAGCTCTTTTGGCCAACAAAAAGAGAGTGCTCAGGAAAGAGTTTGGCAGAGTTTCGAGAAGAAGAAGAGAATTTAGAGAAAATATATCTAGAGGGTTTTTTTTTATAGATGGAGTCTGTAGTGGATTGATAGTGACAGCTACATCCGTCTAATAGTGGATCGCTCGAGGCTTGATAAAGTCTATCATGGAGGGGGCCACCCCCTGTAGCAGATTAATGGCAACAGTCGTAGCTATCCAGTACTGAGCCATTGGAAGCCACGTGCGGTTCGGTATGGGGAGGGAGAGGTGTCATCAGATTGATAGTGATTATTCATTAAGATTTAATAATCGAAGTTTGGAAGAAGCAGTTATTGGTTGGTGAAGAACTTCGACATACATCAATTTTGAAGGAGTTTCGTTAGCTAGAGGAAATCATCCGAAAGGAGTGCTAGCTAAAATCTAGAAGCAATCCACTGGAGGAATCAACTGAAGGAGAAGTCTGAAAGAAGTTTGGCTCCTAGAGGAGTTCGACTATAGGAGAAGTTCGAGAGGAGTTCGATCATTGGAGGAGTTCAGGAGGAGTTCGATCGCTGGAGGAGTTCGGAAGGAGTTTCACCGTTGGAGGAGTTCGACTGCTGGAGGAGTTCAGTTGTTGGAGAAGTTTGGGAGGAGTTCGGCTCCAATATACATCCATCTGAAGGAGAGATCCAGAAGGAGTTCAATTGGTTGAAGAAGTTTGGCTAATATTTGGCCATTGGAGGAGAATTTTCGATCGAAGCTCTTCTGTGATTGTTTGTTGCATTAGGCCAAGCATCAGACTGGACTTTGATGAGAGTAGGATTAATCTCCAACAATAGTTCCCCCACTTTCGAGTTCGAAACTCGAAGGAAGGGAGTACAAAAATGATGACTGCCAAAGTTCTTTTTCGGGCTTTGCACCCATTGGGGTTGAAGCTTGGGGGAGATCTTATCTCCAGCCAAGGTTGACATTGATATTAAAGCTCGAGGGAGATCTTGTCTCCAGTCGAGGTCCAGGAAGATCTTACCCCCAGTTGATGTAGAAGCTCGGGGGAGATCTCATCTCCGACCGAGATTGATGTTGAAGTTGAGGCTCTGAGGAGATCTTGCCTCCAACCTTGACATTGAAGTTAAGGCTCAGGAGAGATCTTGTCTCCAGTTGATGTAGAAGCTCGAAGGAGATCTCATCTCTAGTTGAGGTCGATGTTGAAGTTGAGGCTCACGGGAGATCTTACCTCCAACCGAGGTTGACATTGAAGTTGAGGATCAGGAGAGATCTTATCTCCATTGATGTAGACTTTGAAGCTCGGAGGAGATCTTATCTCCAACCGAGGTTGAAGAAGATTTTATCTCCTATTGATGTAGACTTTGAAGCTCGGAGAAGATCTTATCTCCAATCGAGGTTAAAGAAGATCTTATCTCCTATCAATGTAGATGTTAAAGCTCAGAGGAGATCATATCTCCAGCTGAGGTTGAAGGAGATCTTCTCTCCTGTTATCATAGATTTTGAAGCTTGGGAGAGATCTTATCTCCAGTCGAGGTTGAAGGAGATCTTATTTTCTATTGACGTAGACTTTGAAGCTCGAGAAAGATCTTATCTTCAGTCGAGGTTGAGGAGATCTTATCTCCTATTGACGTAGACTTTGAAGTTCAAGGGGGATCTTATCTCCTATCGAGATTGAAGATCTTATCTTTTATTGACATAAACGTTGAAGCTCGTGGGAAATCTTTTCTCCAATCGAGATTGATGTTGAAGTTGAGGCTCGAGGGAGATCTTATCTCCAGTTGAGGTCCAGAAAGATCGTGTCTCCTGTTGACATAGATGTTGAAGTTCGGAAGAGATCTTATCTCCAATCGAGGTTGAAGTTGAAGTTGACGCTCGAAAGAGATCTTGTCTCTTATTGATGTAGACATTGAAGCTTGGAAGAGATCTCATCTCCAGTCAAGATTGAAGGAGATCTTTTCTTCTGTTGACATAGACTTTAAAGCTCGGGGGAGATCTTATCTCTAATCGAGGTTGAAGGAGATCTTATCTCCTATTGAGTAGATGTTGAAGCTCGTGCGAGATCTTTTCTTTAGCCAAGGTTGTCATTGAATTTGAGGCTCAGGGGAGATCTTATCTCCAGCCAAGGTTGATGTTGAAGTTGAGGCTTGGGGGAGATCTTATCTCTAGTCGAGGTCTAGGAAGATCTTGTCTCCTATTGACGTAGATGTTGAAGTTTGGGAGAGATCTTATCTCCAACTGAGGTTAAAGGAGATCTTATCTCCTATTGATGTAGACTTTTGAAGCTCGGGGGAGATCTTATCTCCAGCCGAGGTTGAGGAGGAGATCTTATCTCCTATTGACGTAGACTTTGAAGGTCGAGGGAGATCTTATCTCTAGCTAAGGTTGAAGAAGATTTTATCTCTTATTAACATAGATATTGAAGCTCATGGGAGATCTTTTCTCTAGTCAAGATTGTCGTTGAAGTTGAGGCTCGGGGGAGATCTTGTCTCCATTCGAGGTCCAGGGAGATCTCATCTCCTGTTGATGTTCAAGCTCGGAGGAGATCTTATCTTCAGTCAAGGTTGAAGTTGAAGTTAAAGCTCGGAGGAGATCTTGTCTCCTGTTGATGTAGACGTTGAAGTTTGAAAGAGATCTCATCTCCAATCGAGGTTGAAGAAGATTTTTTCTCCTGTTGACGTAGACTTTGAAGCTCAGAGGATATCTTATCTTCAGTCGAGATTGAAGGAGATCTTATCTCCTGTTGACGTAGATGTTGAAGCTCGTGGAAGATCTTTTCTCCAACCGAGGTTGTCGTTGAAGTTGAGGCTCGGGGGAGATCTTGTCTCCAGCCAAGGTTGACATTGAAGTTGAGGCTTAGGAGAGATCTTATCTCCAACCGAGGTCCCAAAAAGATCTTGTCTCCTATTGACGTAGACGTTGATGTTTGGGGGAGATCCTATCTCCAATCGAGGTTGAAGTTGAAGTTGAAACTTGGAGAAGATCATGTTTTCTATTGATGTAGATGTTGAAGCTCGGGGGAGATCTCATCTCCAGTCGAGATTGAAAAAGATCTTTTCTCCTATTGATGTAGAAGCTCGAGGGAGATCTTATCTCCAGCCGAGATTGAAGGAGATCTTATCTCCTATTAATGTAGACTCTGAAGCTTGGGGTAGATCTTATCTCCAGCCGAGGTTGAAGAAGATCTTATCTTCTATTGACGTAGACTTTGAAGCTCAGAGGAGATCTTATCTCCAGCCAAGATTGAAGAAGATCTTATCTCTTGTTGATGTAGACTTGATACTTGGGGGAGATCTTATCTCCAGTCAAGATTGAGGAGAACTTATCTCCTGTTGATGTAGATTTTGAAGCTTGGGAGAGAACTTATCTCTAGCTGAGGTTGAAGAAGATCTTATCTTTTATTGATGTAGACGTTGAAGATCATGGAAGATCTTTTCTCCAGTCGTGATTATCATTAAAGTTGAGGCTCGGGAGGATCTTGTCTCCAGCCGAGGTTTAGGGAGATCTTGTCTCCTATTCACGTTGAATCTCGGGAGAGATCTTATCTCCAGTCGAGGTTGAGGTTGAAGTTGAAGCTCGAGGGAGATCTTGTCTCCTATTGATGTAGACGTTGAAGCTCGGGGGAGATCTCATCTCCAGTCGAGATTGAAGGAGATCTTTTCTCCTATTGACGTAGACTTTTAAAGCTCGAGGAGAGATCTTATCTCCAGCTGAGGTTGAAGGAGATCTTATCTCCTATTGACGTAGATATTGAAGCTCATGGTAGATCTTTTCTCTAGCCGACGTTGTCATTAAAGTTGAGACTCGGGAAAGATCTTGCTTCCAGTCGAGGTTGACATTGAAGTTGAGGCTCGAGGGAGATCTTATTTCCAGCCGAGGTCTAAGGAGATCTTGTCTCCTGTTGACGTGGATATTGAAGTTTAGGAGAGATCTTATCTCCAGCCGAGGTTGAAGTTGAAGTTGAAGCTTGGGGGAGACCTTGTCTCTTGTTGATATAGATGTTGAAGCTTGGAAGAGATCTCATCTCTAGCCAAGGTTGAAGAAGATCTTTTCTCCTATTGATGTAGAATCTCGGGGGAGATCTTATCTCCAACTGAGGTTGAAAGAGATCTTATCTTTTATTGATGTAGACTCTGAAGCTTGGGGGAGATCTTATCTCCAACGAAGGTTGAAGGAGATCTTATCTCCTATTGACGTTGATTTTGAAGCTTGGAGGAGATCTTATCTCCAATCGAGATTGAAGAGATCTTATCTCCTATTAACATAGACTTTGAAGCTCGGGAGAGATCTTATCTCCAACTGAGGTTGAAGGAGATCTTATCTCCTATTGACGTATACGTTGAAACTCATGGAAGATCTTTTCTCCAATCGAGATTATTGTTGAAGTTGAGGCTTGGGGGAGATCTTATCTTCAGTCGAGGTCTAGGGAGATCTTGTCTCCTATTGACGCTGAAGTTTGGGGGAGATCATATCTTCAGCCAAGGTTGAAGGAGATCTTATCTCCTATTGACGTAGAAGCTCGGAGGAGATCTTACCCTCTAGCCTAGGTTGAAGCTTGTGGAAGATCTTATCTCCAACTAAGGTTGAAGGAGATCTTATCTCCTGTTGATGTAGACTTTGAAGCTTGGAGGAGATCTTATCTCCAACTGAGGTTGAAGGAGGTCTTATCTTCTATTGATATAGACTTTGAAGCTCGAGGGAGATCTCATCTCTAGTCGAGGTTGAAGAAGATCTTATCTCCTATTGATGTAGACTTTGAAGCTCGGGAGAGATCTTATCTCCAGCCAAGGTTGAAGGAGATCTTATCTCCTGTTGATGTAGATGTTGAAGCTCGGGGGAGATCTTATCTCTAGTCGAGGTTAAAGGAGATCTTATCTCCTATTGACGTTAGACTCTGAAGCTCGGGGGAGATCTTATTTTCAGTCGAGATTGATGTTGAAGTTGAAGCTCGGGGGAGATCTTATCTCTAGTTGAGATTGAAGGAGATTTTATCTCCTATTGACGTAGACTCTGAAGCTCGAAGGAGATATTATCTCTAGCTGAGGTTGAAGGAGATCTTATGTCCTATTGATCTAGACTTTGAAGCTTGAGGAAGATCTTATTTTCAGCCAAGGTTGAAGGAGAACTTATCTCCTATTGATATAGACTTTGAAGCTTTGAGAATATCTTATCTACAATCGAGATTGAAGAAGATCTTATCTCTTGTTAACGTAGACATTGAAGCTCGGGAGAGATTTTATCTTTAGTCAAGGTTTGAGGAGATCTTATCTCCTGTTGACGTAGACTCTGAAGCTCGGGGGAGATCTTATCTCTAGTCGAGGTTGAAGAAGATCTTATCTCCTGTTAACGTAGACTCTGAAGCTCAGAAGAGATCTTATCTCCAGCCAAGGTTGAAGAAGATCTTATCTCCTATTGACGTAGATGTTGAAGCTCAGGGTAGATGTTATCTCCAATCGAGGTTGAAGGAGATCTTATCTCCTATTGAGATAGATTCCAATGCTTAGGGGAGATCTTTTCTTCAGCCAAGGTTGAAGGAGATCTTATCTCCTATTGACGTAGAAGCTCAGAGTAGATCTTATCTCCAACCATAGTTGAAGGAGATCTTATCTCCTGTTCATGTAGATGTTGAAACTCGGAGGAGATCTTCTCTCTAGTCGAGGTTGAAGGAGATCTTATCTCCTGTTGACATAGACTTTGAAGCTCGGAGGAGATCTTATCTCCAGCCAAGGTTGAAGGAGATCTTATCTCCTATTGACGTAGAAGCTCGGGGAAGATCTTATCTCCAACCAAGGTTGAAGAAGATCTTATCTCCCATTGACGTAGACTCTGAAGCTCAAGGCAGATCTTATCTCTAGTCAAGGCTGAAGGCCTTCAACTTACTCATGTTAGGTTGAGGTTCTCCTCCTGTTCCTAATAGGGCCGACTATTGATTGCTTCTTCTCTATCATCGCATAGTTTTGGCACCAAGAAATAATAATATTTAAATGGAGGAGTTTTATTGAAGGAAAATTACTAATAGTACATCCTCAGATTTTCTGAATTCAAAGATCGTGGGAGCATTATTCCTTCGAGCTCCTTTAGATAAAAAGTTTCATGCTGGACGATCTCCTCTATTTCATACCAGCCTTTTCGGTCTAGGGCAAGCTTCCCCTGGATTTGAGGTTGAGAGATGGCGGCTTGTCGAAGCACTAAGTTGCTCAGAGATAGGGTTGATGATGCTGAGAGATGGCTGATCTTCTTATTGTTCCTCCCTTATTGGTGGTTCTAGCTATGACAGCGCCCTTGGCCGAACTTCTCTTGCTTCATGCCAACGTTTAAGCAATTGATCCAACCAACCTCTTTTGATGAGCTCCTCGATTTTGTCTTGGAGCTGAATGCATTCTTCAATATCGTGGCCTTGGTCACGATGATAGAGACAGTACTTGCTTTGAACTTATTTGGGAGAGATCGTAATTTTTCTGATCTTAGTAGCTAATTCTTAATTTCCATCAGAACTTGAGTTTTAGGAGTATTAAGGGGGGCATAATCGCAGAACCTTCCAGGGGGAGGACTTCTTTGCGTCCTTCTGTCGGGGCTTCCTTTGTGATGAGCTCGAGGAGGACTTCAAGCTTGCTTGCGCTCAGGAGAAGTTCGTGAGTACGATCGAACTTCATTTACCCCTCCATCAGCCTTAGGTTTACTAGACTCGCTCACCTGCCACTCTCCAATGGCTTCTTCATCCTTCAACTTGAAGGCTTTTTTCGTACGGACATATCTCTCGACCCGGGCTAATAGATCGGCAAAGTTCTTGGGGTACCTCTTCTCTAGAAAGAATAGCAAATAGTTCTTCTGAAGGCCACCCTTGAGTGCGGCCATTGCAATAGAGTGGTCTAGGTTCTGGACCTCCAATGCAGCAGCATTAAATTGGATGATATAAGCTTGGATGGATTCCCCCTCCTTCTACTTGACATTCATCAGAGAATTCAAACCTCGGTGCAGATGTCGGCTGCTGATGAAGTGAGCCACAAACTGATGGCTCATCTGATCAAAGAAGAAGATCATACCCGACTTCAACATTGAATACCAGTTTCTTGCTGCTCCCTTTAAGGTAGATGGGAAAGTTTGGCATAATTTAGCATCTGGTGCGCCATGGAACAGCATCATGGTTCGGAAGGCTTCTAGGTGATTGATCGGATCAAAGGTTCCATCATAGCTTTTAAGTTGGGAAAGCTTGAAGTTTGGCAAAATGGGCTCTTGTATAATTTGGGAAGAGAAAGGGGGATCGGTGCAGACGTCGTCATGGGGAGTCGAAGCGATGTGGTAGAGTTCTTCAATCCATCGATCCATCTCTCATAGTTTGTGATCGAGGACATTGACTTGATCGTAGATCATGGATGGCTTCTGACTATAGATGGGGAAGATCTCTTTCGAAGGAGAATCATGATCCGAACATGGATTCCCTGCTCTTTGTTTTTCCTTCCCAAGGGCGATGGGTATGCTAGACCAAATGCTCTTTCTTGGAGCTAGCTCCTGACATCCTGATGGTGGATTTTTTGATGAAATTACCATCAAAGGCTGCCGCATGATCTGCACCATTATGATGAGGCCCTGAACTCACTGCATCAGTAGGTTAAACTACTTCGGAGCTACCATGGCCGTCAATGGAGGTGGTGGTTGAAGCACCGATGATGGAGCAGAAATAGATAAATCTAGATCAAACCTGATGGCAGAAGCGGTAGATCTCTGGGTAGTCACCTTCTTTGGAGGTATTTCTTGGGATCGAGGAAGAGGATGGAGATGAATCTTGAAGAAGAAGGTCAGCAGGATCGATTGAGCACTCCTTTAAGAACAAGAGTATCTCAGAAATAGAGGGCCCTTCCTCTAGCGCCAATTCTGTTGGTGTAGAATCTGATTGACGTCGGATCGAGCTAGAGTTGAGGAAGATGAGGTCGCCATCAATGACCTGCAAAATAAAGTTCCATTCAGAGTCGATGGTGGTGGCTCCGGTAGGATCCTCCGACGATCAAGTCAACTCTTTTGACTAACAGAAATAGAGTGCTTAGAAAAGAGTTCGACAGAATTTTGGGAAGAAGAAGAGAGCTTAGAGAAAATATATCTGGTGGATCCCTTTTTATAGACGAAGCCTGTAGCGGATTGATAGTGACAGTTGCAGCTATCTGATAGCGGGCCGCTCGAGGTTTGATGAAGTCTGTCATAGAGGGGGGCGCCGCCTATAGCACCACCTATAACAGACTGATGGCGACAGCCATAGCAGTCCAGTACTGAGCCACTCGAGGCCACATGGGATTTGATACAGAGAGGAAGAGGTGTCGTCAGACTGATAGTGACCATTCATTAAGATTCAACAATCAAAGTTTGGAGAAAGCAGTCGTTGGTCGGTGAAGAACTTTGATATACATCAATTTCAGAGGAGTTCAGATGGTTAGAGGAGATCATCTGAAAGAAGCGCTAGCTGAAATCTAGAAGCAATCCACTGGATGAATCTAACTGAAGGATAAGTTCGGAAGGAGTTTAGCTCCTGAAGGAGTCGGACTGTGGAAGAAGTCTGGGAGGAGTTCGACCACTGGAGGAGTTCGATCGCTGGAGGAGTTCAGGAGGAGTTCGATTGCTGGTGGAGTTTGGGAGGAGTTTGGCCGCTGGAGGAGTTCAAGAGGAGTTTGGCCGCTGGAGGAGTTCGAAAAGTGTTCGATCGCTGGAGGAGTTCGGAAGGAGTTCTACCACTGGAGGAGTTTGGGAGGAGTTCGAAAAGTTTTCAATCGCTGGAGGAGTTCAGAAGGAGTTTGGCTCCAGTATACATCCATCTAAAAGAGAGATCCAGAAGGAGTTCGGCCAGCTGAAGGAGTTCAGCCGGTGGAAGGAGTTCAGCTAATATTTGGCTACTAGAGGAGAATTTTTGATCGAAGCTCTTCTATGATTGCCCATTGTGTTAGGCCAAGCATCAGACTGGACTTCGGCAGAAATAGGGTTTATCCCAAACAAGAACAAAGTTGGATTTAAAGGCCCTCTCCTTCCATTCAATGGGGTGTTCTTATGGCGTGTAGCGGTGCTGCGCATTCATCCTTAATTAGAAATCAGAACTTATCTTTCTACAAAATCTTAGAACTTAAAATTCTAGAATTTTTATTATATGTTTTGTTCATGAACCAAAAATTTAATTAAAAATTAAGATTATAAAATTAATTAGGTCTAAAAATAATGAATTTTTAGATCTAAAATATATTCATGAAATTGGGTTCGAGCTTGGGTAGCTCAATTAGGTCTAGCGATTAATCAAATCGAATTAAGAGTTGGTTAGGTGAGATCAAAAAAAGCTTAGATTTGATCAGCCTAATAGAATTAAGTCTGGGTCAAGATCAAATTATATTGAGATGTGACTCAATCAAGTCAAGACCTAATTTGTCTCCAAGGTTCAAGCCTAGATTGTAGGCTAATCTAATTAGTTCTGATTCGATAATTTGGTGTCTAAGGTAAGTCTGGCAGATATAATTGACTAATTTTTAATTGGAAGCTACTCGATTTGAATGCATTCTTGTCGAGTTAATGGCATATCCCTGAAGGGAAATCCTGATTTCCCGGTCCAGGTTCGTTCAGATCTGATCAGATCAAGAGATATATTTCAAAACCTTTTTCTCTTGATTCCAATCAGATCTTGATATGTTTCAGATCTGATTCTTATTATTTTAATAAAATAAAATTAAAAGATAAATTAAATCAAATTTAATTTACCTGATCTGGGTAATCCTATTACCCTGATGATGATCCTGTTTGCAGCGGAAGGTTCTGGATCTTAGCCACGCAAGCACATGGCCTCTACCGGTATCCACTCAGGTTGGATCTGGAGATCCTCTTCTTCTCTATCACACCTCCAAAAATCAGATCTGAATCTGATTTGGAGGATCTTCAAAACTCTTTTGAAGATGAGCAGTCGTCCTTTGCAGCAGCGCAGCCTTCTTGCTTTTGATCGCCTTTCTTTGATCTGAATCGCACCAACCAAGGTCCAAAACTCCTTTTGGACGTGGAGAGCAAGGGGAGAAGAGACTATGGCATGGAGAAGGAGGGGAGAGGCAGCCTTGGGGCATGGGGTTTCTCAATTGAATTGCTTTTAATCTGAGTTGGGCGCAGGGTCTTATTTATAGACTAAGCTGTGATCCAACTCCTCTTCTTCCCAACCAATCACAACCCTTTGTGAAATCAGATCTAAATCTGATTGGTGGGAATAGAGTCCCCTGGATTCCTCCTTAGAGGGCGCCTAAGACCAGTCAAAGTTGGTTCTTAGAAGAACTCTAATTGGAATCCAAAAAGGAGATGGAGTCCTTGTCCAACAAGGACTCCTAGGCGCCTCCAACTTGGGCACACGCCTAGGGTGGCGTGCGCCCTTCTCCTTGCCAGGTTCTGGCAGGGGGACAGGCCCCCACCAGCTCTCCAATAGGTGCATGACATGTGGTCAAAAGTCAAAGTGTCAATGGTCAACATTTGACCAGTCAAAGGTAGACTTTTGACCAAAGTCAAAGAACAAGAAATGGCAGGTGACCAAAAATGGCAGGTAATGTCTTACAAAATAAGACAACCTTTTCTGACTTGGACAACCTCCAGTCAGACCATATGAAGGCCTCTGATTGAGCACAAACTCCTTTGGCTCAGACAGGACAACTTATTTATGATAGCAAAAGAAGAACGTTAGGTTCAATCGAGTGCTAGCACGATTTTCCTTGAACCTAATTGAATCTCATTCAGATCAATTGAACTAGATCAGTTCAATTGATGATCACCAGATTCAAACCCTTGTTTGTGTGACCCAGTTAGGTTCAGTTCTGTATGGTAATGGGATATGTCATGATCTCTATCATCGACATCATCGAAACTCCTTTCGATGGATCAGAACTCTTCTGATTCGAACAGCTAGAATGATCGATCATCTAAATCATTCTAATTGCTCCCAAAATCCACCAGTGACACCTAGCAGTATATGGTGGCAACCCATCAGAGCTGAATGCGAACCTCTTGGTGCAGCTACCTGTGTGATTCAGTTCTTCTATCTTGAGCCCCGATCAGATTAGGGTTAAGGTGAACTCGTCAAACCCTAGTCTCTGTCATATGATGTAATCATTCGATTCGAGTCCAATGTGAAAATCTAAATAGAAACTCTTTCTATTATTTCACTCTACCATGGCCATGGATTTCTGGACTTGATTCTCATGATCATCATAGGGCTACTCCTCTACCACCGAGGTAGATAGATTCCATCTTGATGCAATCCAGTTCCTACAATGAACATGTCATAGCCAACATACACCTCAGGGTTCCATATGGCTAGGAGACCGAGTAATGGTGTAGTCAAACTATAACACCCTCAAGGTGAACTGCCGATGCATCTCAGGTCAAAGAACCAGACACACTACTGCAGCATCGAGTCAGTCATTGACGAGAAGGTAGACTCCCTAATGACTACTCGAGGTGGTCACGCTCAGTGCCCTCGTTTCTCTAACGAGTACCTGTACTCTCGCTCCGGTGTCTCCACACCGTAGACTCAAGACTCATCTACTAAAGAGAAGCGATTGTACACCAACCTTCCGGATCAATCACCATCCTCGTGATGATCCTATGGTCAGGAGCAATTTATGAGTTAATAATGATTATTCATGTCTTAAATTTTCAACTCTTGAAAATATGAATTATCATTACCATTAACTCAAAGGATGTATCACAGACACTAAATACACATATGTGATAGAAAATAACCCATTTATTGATTTTAGTCAAAATTACAATTTTGTCCCTAGAAGTGTATTACAAGTGTCAGCCAATTCTGGCTTCTAGGGCACATATATCTAACAATCCCTTCCACCGATCTCACTTACCTGGCCATTTGTGTCGATCCAATTTTGATTTGACATGGCTAATAATTCAAGCCAACCCATGCCACTAGGTTAGTTATAATTATTATGACTAAGTCAAGTCAAGTTTAAAGAGATCTAAATTAAATCTTTTTAAGAAAATATTAAGTCTAAGATCTTCCACTATTGTAGATGTGCAAGCCCCTCTCGGGTTTGATTGCTCTTGATTGGATATAGTGATTCAGTTACACCGAAAAGATGCAACCATGTCTATTAGGCATTGGATGCTACGGGTTGGAGGATGGATTAGGCTCAATATTCTGGATACGGTGAGGGACCCAATCAAAAATTCAATCTATGCAAATGGTGGGTCTGACTTAACTAAGGAGTGGATCAATATTATGGATACGGTAAGATTCATGAATTAGAGATCAGGTTAGGGTGCACCATGATTAGAGAATCATTGGATAAGAATTATCTACTTATCGATTGACCCATCACCAATAACTATTAGGTAAGGTGGTGAGTCAGTTGGTGGAACCGCACCACCCACTAAAAATCAATAATCATGAAGATTTTTACATCTCTACTAAAGAAGTATAGAAATCTGAGTAAATAGTGGGAGCATAATTTATTTAAAAATAAAATTTCTAAATAAATTGGTTAAGTCTAATTACAAAATTTAACTAAAAAATTTGACTCTCTATAGAAAAATGTCTATGTCCAACCTACTAGCCAGTATCCTAGACACCCATAGACTGACCAGATCCAACTACAAGGATTGGCTCTAGAACTTCAAAATTATTTTGTATTTTAAAAAGTTGACTCATGTGTTAGAACAGGATCCTCCCACCTTACCAGTTCATCTATCCACTAATCAAAGAGCATCTCTTGAGCAGTGGATGAATGAAGATAACAAAGCCAGGTATTATATATTGGGCTCGATGTCTGATGAGCTCCAGTGCCAACATAAGGATATTAAGACTTGCCACCAAATGTTGGCTCACCTGCAAGAGTTATTTGGTGAATAGAGTCGCACAGCCAGATATCAAATCACTAAAAGACTGTTTAAGACTCAAATGTATGATGGACAGTCCATCCAAGGCCATTATCTTATGACGATCAAAGACTTAGAAGAGCTTGAGAAGCTCGGTGTCAAGTTAGATCAGGATCTACAAATTGATATAATTCTGCAGTCCTTGACTGATGCGTATGGGTAGTTCATCATTAACTACCATATGCATAAACTTTAGAATACCTTGGCTGAGCTCATGAATATGTTGGTTACTGCTGAGCTTTCTATGAAAGATTCTGAAGGCTTAGTACTTGTTGTGGAGCAGACTTCTTCCAAGAGAAAGTCTTTTAGAAAGAAGAAGAAGTCGGTGAAGAAGCAGAAGATGGATGGTGGGAAGAATAAGAAGGCAAAGCCAAAGAAGAAGACCACTAACAAAGAAAAATATTTTTATTACAACACCGACAGCCATTGGAAGCGGAACTACCCTCTTTACTTGGCCAGCCTGAAGAACAATAAGGAGGCAAGTCCTTCTAGAGGTATGGTCGTTATAGAATCTAATCTTATGATTTTTTCTGCATCCAATTGGATGCTTGACTCTAGTTCTAGTGCTCATTTGTGCACTTCTATGCAGGATCTTAAGGATAGAAGGAGACTAAGGGATGGTGAGATGATCTTATGCATCGAGAATGGTACAAGATTTGCTGCTGTGGTCGTGGAAACCTATCCTCTGTGATTACCATCAGGATTAGACTTAGTACTTAGGAACTAATTTTATGTGCCTATAGTAAGCAGGAATTTGATTTCTATTTCATGTTTAGCATAGGAAGGCTATGTAATTAGTTTTCTTAAGGATCATTGTAACATTTTTTATGAAAGAAATAAAATTGTAAGTGGTTTCCTTATAAATGGTCTCTATCAGTTACATATTAATGTTTCTATTTTTAATATCAAGCAACACATGAATGCCATAGGATCAAAGCGATCTAGGGATAGTCTAAATGATAGGTATCTTTGGCACCAGAGGCTAGGTCATACAGCTGAAGATAGGGTTAACAAATTGGAGAAATCCGAACTATTAAGTCCATTGACTTTCGAGTCATATCCAATTTATGAACCATGCCTTCATGGCAAAATGACCAAGCTTCCTTTTATGGGATATGGGAAAAGGGCCACAGACCTGCTTGCCCTAATACATACTGATGTATGCAGCCCATTTGATGTGCCAGCCAGGGATAATTATATCTACTTCATCATCTTTATCGATGATTTATTTTGGTATGGGTATGTGTATTTGATGCGACACAAGTCTAAAATTTTTGAAAAATTCAAGAAATTCAGACTCGAAGTAGAAAAATAAATAAGAAAATCCATTAAGATTCTTTGATCAGATCGAGAGGCGAATACCTTAGTCAGAATATCCTAGACTATCTTAAGGATAATGGCATAGTCTCTCAATGGACTCCACTTGGAATGCCTCAACTCAACGAGATTTCAGAATGGAGAAATCGGATCCTATTAGATATGGTTCAATCCATGATGAGCTTCATAGACCTTCCTGAGTTTCTTTAGGGACATAGTCTGTTGATCGCTATATATCTATTGAATAGGGTTTCATCTAAAATCGTTCTAACCATACCATATGAGATATGGCATGATAAGAAACTAAGTCTGAGTCATCTCAGAATTTGGGATTGTCTGGCCCATGTCAAGAGACAACAGGCAGATAAGTTAGAGTCTAGATCCTTTAGAGCTCGGTTCATAGGATATCCTAAAGAGTCATTAGGATATTATTTCTATCTTTCGAAAGATTGTAATGTGATTGTGAGTCAACACGGCATCATTCTTGAAAAATAGTTTATTCAAGATGGTGGCATCGAAAGATAGATTAGGCTCGAGAAGAAAGTCTCCCAAGAGCCATGAGCCAAGGAACCTATGGAACCCAATCAGATTGAGCTAGTTCAGTCACTACCTCATCTACCTCATAGATCAGAAAGGATTTTTCGTCCTTTTGAAAGGTACTTGGTGCTATTTTAGAGGATGTAGAGAAAATGTTCCTCACAGAAAAAGGGGTTCATGGTGATGATCTCAAAATCTATGATGAGGTGATATAAGATATCGACTCTGAAAAATAGTTAGAGGCAATGAAGTCAGAGATTGACTCAATGTGCTCAAACCAAGTCTGGACCTTGGTAGATCCACCTGAAGGTATAGTATCTATTGGGTGTAAATGGATCTTCAAGAGAAAGATAGGTGCCAATAGGAATGTAGAGACATTCAAAGCAAGGCTCATAGTGAAAGGATGTAGTCAGCACGAAGGTATTGACTATCAGGATACTTTTTTGCCAGTAGCCATGCTCAAATCCATCCACACATTGCTTGCTATTGCAGCCTATTTTGATTATTAAATTTGGTAGATGGATGTGAAAACAGCTTTCTTAAATGGATATCTTGAGGAAGATATGTATATGTAATAGCTACTGAATTTCACATCCAGTGATACTATATGTAATAGCTACTGAATTTCACATCCAGTGATACTGATCATAAGTCTGCAAGCTGCAAAGATCCATATATGGACTTAAGCAAGCATCTTGGAGCTGGAATGCTCATTTCAATGATATGATCAAATTATTTGGATTCATCAAGAATGAGGAGGAGCTCTGTGTTTTTAAAAAGGTCAGTGGGAGTGCTGTTGTCTTTCTCATACCGTACGTGGATGACGTCCTCCTAATTAAGAATGATATTTCCATGTTGACTATGATCAAAATGTGGTTATCTAAAGAATTCTCCATGAAAGACCTAGGAGAGGCATCCTTTATTCTAGAAATTAAGGTCTATAAAGATAGGCCAAATAGGATGCTGGGTCTCTCACAGAAGATGTACATAGAGGAGGTGCTAAAGAGGTTTAGCATAGAAAACTCCAAGAGTAGATTGGTGCGCTTCAGACATGGTGTTCATCTCTCCAAGAAGATGTGTCCCAACACACCTGGGGAGATTAAACGCATAAGCAAGATCCCTTATGCTTCAGCAATAGGGAGCCTCATGTATGCCATAAAATGTACACGACTCGATATTGCACATGTTATGAGTGTCACGAGTAGGTATCAGTTGAATCTAGGCAAAAAGCACTGGACTTCTATGAAATGTATCCTTAAGTACTTGAGAAGGACTATGGATATGTTTCTAGTCTTTGGTAATGGAGAACTCCAGGTCTAGGGGTATAAAGACTCGAATTTTATGTCCAATATAGATGATTGAAAGTCAATATCTAAAAGTCTGTTTATTTATAATGGTGGTGCTGTCAGCTAAAAAGTTCCAAGCAGATGGTGATAGCAACTTCCACCATGGAAGCAGAGTACATCGCTACGTCAAAAGTTGCAAAGAAGGCATTCTGGTATAAGAAGTTTACCGTAGAGCTTAGAGTGATGCCATCAGATGCTGCTCTGTACTACGACAATAATGGCATCATAGCCCAAGCTAAGGAGCCGAGGTCTCACTAAAAATCCAAGCACATCGAGCGACGATACCACCTCATCCACGATTACCTCAAGAAGGGATATGTTGAGATCAAGAGAGTTGATACTGCAGATAATGCAGCTGATCTGCTGACAAAGTCATTGAGCCAGTAGAAGATTGAAGCCCATGTTGAGAAGATGGGACTTAGATTTATAGCCAATTGGCCTTAGGTCAAGTGGGAGTTTGTTGGATGTGTGCCATAGAAGACAGATTGGCTGTCACTTGTAATACACTTCTAAGGGCAATTTTATAATTTTGACTATAAATTAATAAATAGATTATTTTTCTATCATAGTATGTATTTAAAAGTGTCTATGATACATCCTTTGAGTTAATGGTAATGACGATTCATATTTTCAAGAGTTAAAAATTTAAGACATAAATTTTCATAATTAACTCATAAAATGCTTTCGATCGTAGGATTATCATGAGGATAGTGATCAATCCGAAAGGTTAGTGTACAATCATTTTCTTAGAATAGACATATCTTGAGTCTATAGTGTGGAGACATCGAAGCGATAGTATAGATACTTATTAGAGAACGAGGGCATTAAACGTGACCACCTCAAGTAGTCATAAGGAAGTCAACCTTCTCATCGATGACTGACTCGATGCTGCAGTCGTGTGTATGGTTCTTTGATCTGAGGTTCATCGATAGTTCACCTTGAGGGTGTTATAGTTTGACTACACCATAACTTGATCTTCTAGTCATTCAAAACTCTAAGGTGTATATTGGCTATAGCATGTTCATTGTAGGAATTGGATTGCACCAATAAGGGGATCTATCTACCTCGATAGATGAGGAGTATCTCTATGATAATCATGAGATTGAGTCCTTAAGCCCATGGCTATCATAGAATGAAGATGATAGAAAGAGTTTCTATTAGGATTTCACATTGGACTTGAATTGAATGATTAATTCATATGATGGATATTGGGTTTGACGAGTTCACCTTAACCCTAATTCTATTGGGGCTCAAGATAGAAGAACCCAATCACATAGGTAACTGCACTGAGAGGTTCACTTTTAGTTTTGATGGGTTGCCACCATATACTGCTAGGTGTCACTAGTGGATTTTGGGAGCAATTAGAATGATTTGGATGATCAATCATTCTAATTGTATGAATCAAAAAAGTTCTGGTCCATTGAAAGGTATTTCGATGATGTTGATGATGGAGATCATGATATATTTCATTACCATATAGAATTGAACCTAACTAGATCATACAAATAAGGATTTAGATCTGGATGTCATCAATTGAGCTAACCTAGTTCGATTGATTTGGATTAGATCCAATCAAGTTCAAGGTAATCGTGCTAGCACACGATTGAGCCTGACTTTCTCCTTCTGAAATCTTTCTGATTCATTGCAATCAAGTCATATTTGATTTGACTCATTCTTATATTTTGAATGGGTTTATTTTTATCTAACTAAAATAAGTCTAGGTCAGATTAATTATAGAAATTAAATCCATTCATAGTCAAATTGGACTAGGGTCAAAAGTTGACCTATTTGAGAGAATTGAGGGTCATCTGATCAGATGCTTTTAGAAAATTCTTTAGAAATTATTTTGATTTAATTTTTAGTTATGTGATAGAACATGAATTGTACATTAGATGTATTAAATTTTATAATTTTTGGAGGTGTCTAGATTGAGTTATGATAGAGTTTTATTTGGATCAAACTCTTGATGGAAGAGTTCTAGGCATAGTGGACTCTTCCTTATCTACTCATGCTGCCACCTTCCAGATTTATTTTTGGTATCAAAATTAGATGGGATCTAGGGATTTTTGTGGAAATCAAGTCTAGAAGTCCCAATGATCGAAAAAATGAGGATTTTGGTCAATGAGGAACTCTAACTTGGTGCTATGCTTTTGTATAAGAACCCTTATGCCAAGGCTCTTCACATAAAAATGTTTTCCATACACAAAGGCTACCATTCTAGACATCCCACACACCCTCTATACCCTCTCTCCCTCTCTTCTACATGTCTAAAATGTTAGGCACAAATCTGAGAAGAAGATCCAATCAAATTTATGAAGAGTTCAGCATCTATGCGATGGTGTTTGTGAGACGGACACGCTGCCTTCAAAAATTTTTTGAAGGATTTTTAGTTTAGATTCAGATTTGATCTTTGGAGAAAAAATTTATGAGGAGAAGATATTCAGATCCTTCTTTAGTGGATACTGGTAGAGGCCAAGCGCATGCGTGGCTCCTTCCAGAATCTCAAAAAATATCAAGATCGTCGTAGGATAATCAAATTACCCAAACAAGGTATGATATTAAATCTAACATAATTTTTATTTTAATTTTTAATATTAGATCACCATGATCAGATCTGAAAACTCTTAGATCAAATCAGATCATTTAGAAAATTTTAGAAAAATCCATCTCATATCTGATCATATCTGCACGATCCTATGGTAGAAAATAGGATTTTCCCTTCAAGCAAAGGGGTCTTATAATTCTTCAAAATATTAGCAAAGTCAAGATCTTCCCTCTCTAACCCTGGAGCCTTACAAATAGAATCTCTAAAATGATCCCAACGAGGAAGTTTCAGTTCAAGCAAAGGACTAGGTACGAAGAAGAACTTTTCTTTTCAGTTATGGATGGAGGAAGGGATGCCTTTGAGTAATCCCTTCTTACTGAACTGGGGTGAAATGTACCACCAGTCCTTAGCAAAAGGATGGTGTTTAAAGATGAAAAAGATATGAAATAGAGAAATCGAAGGTTGGACTTTGGCTAAGAGACAAAGTGCGAGAAAACCTATCATGAAATGGAAGAAGTTTGGGATGAGCAAAGAGAAGGATATATTGAGAAAGTGAAGAAGCTCGATAACAAAGGAGGGAATGGGTAGTCTAAGCTTGGCTCGTAGAGCTTCTATATATAAACTGAATCAATCCAAAGGAGGAGCACAAGCTTGGCCTTCCAGTTCGAGAAGTTCAAGTTCATACTCAGAAGGAATCCCATACCAAATTCGGACAAGGGAAAGATCCTCGATGGAAAGTGTGGAGGCAATGGTCCCAAGAATGAAGGTTAGATAAGCTACGTCTCTAAGGTCGGGTTCACCTTTGGATCCAGGGTTATAAGGGCTCAGATCGGACAAGCTCTTAGAAGGAGTGGACTAGGAACAATTGGAATCTGGGGAAGCCATTTTGGATCAAGAAAAAATTAGAAAAGTTTATCGAAAATCAAAAAAATTTGTGAAAGAACTTGGAGGCTGGAAGAAGAACAAGTAAACCCCCTAAAAGCCCTTAAGAATGGAAAAAAGATGAAGAAATTTAAAGGAACAGTTGAGGCACTAATCTAAATAGGCAGGGAACTTGGCGAGACGGTTGGAGTCATAGACAATGGATGGGAAGAGGGCACTCAGAGCCAAAAAATCTTAGAAAGGCAAAGATGGTCGGGGTCGAAGAAGAGTAATGGAAAGAGAAGAAGCAAAGGAGAAGAGGTTCAGAATAAGCAAGAGTGGAGAAGTAGGGAAGGAAGGTGCTTAAATAACTAGTGGAGTCCTCAAGCTGTCATGACTAAAGATTGGCAGTACCAAATCTGGACCTTCTATGTGTCCATCCTATTATTGTGGTTGCAAATATCAGAGAAAATCATCATTGCACTATGCAATCAAGCTCCGCACCAGATAGAATTTTGAAATTTGAGATCATTCCTGGTCATTTAGCAATAAAAGTGCTCCTACGTCAATTCAAATAGTCTAAAGTAATTCATCTCGTAAAGGAAGGATACCAAATGGGACTTCGATGATTGCAAGTACTGGTACTCCCTTTGTCCGAACTTTAGACTTGGGAGTAGGAGGATAAGTGTTGGAGGTAAAATGGCTCTCGTTGAAGTGTAGTCAAATCCAACCTTGGTAAAATGCTATCTAAATTCACAACATCCAGGTCCGAGGTTCAAGCGAATCAACCTCCTGGTCCAGGCAAGTTCAGGAGGATCAGCCTCTTGATGCAACTGAACTCAGAGCTTCAACTGATGGTGGCTCATCCCCAACTTTTTTTGATGCTCGATCTCGTGTGTTAGTCAAGCTCCTTTACTTCAATTCTCCAACTCTATCCTATGGGCTGTAGGTTCCACCAAGACTACATTGTGAACTTTGGCTGGATGAACTCGGACTAGCAAAAAAAATTCTCCATCCGCTAGATTCGGATTCCTAGCCTGGGATATGCAACAACCGCACCACAAGCACTAAACCTCAACACTATCTGGTCCCAACTTTGGGCCAACCATGAAGGCAATCGAGCTTCCAAAAGCAATCGAAGCAGTTCTACCAAGGTTCAAACTTAGAACCTAACCTATAAACTCATCACCCTCAACTTAAAGGCCAACCTTCAAGCTCAGTCAATCCGATCCTAAGCCCCAATGACTTAATCTCAGCACAAATGGCCCACGGCCTAGCTTGGAAGCATTTGACCTCCTGTATGAACTCCAACAAATAATATTCAACGGCCAACAAGTCATGATAAAAGATAGTCCACTCTCCATAATAAACTTTGAGCAATTCGAATGGCCTACTGACATTTTATTGTAGCTATCACCATCAATCTATTACAGGTTCCTTCTATAAATAGGACCCTCCCGATACATTTTCCTCTCTAAGCTCTCTTTCTATCTCCAATCTTCTAAGTACTCCATTCTTGTTGGCCAAAATACTAACTTGACCATCGGAGGGTCCATGCTGGAGCCACCTCCAGCTACGAATTTGTCTTGAAGGTTTCGACCGGTGAGATCCCAAATCCCATCTCCAACATTCTTCGATGGCCGACCATTTTCTACACCAACAAAAGTAAATAATTAGTCTTTGGTATAATGATTTATGAAATTCTATTTGAATGGAGAGTGATTTGCAAATTTGAGATCTTTGGAATATTATGATTTTTTTGATATATTATGAAATATACATATGTTGATTGGAATTATGACATATGTTATCTTGCAAATGTATTTTTGTTTATGCATCGGATTTTAACTCCCAGTCTAACTATGTTCAATAGACCCTACCAATGGCGGGTTATGCATGATGTTGAGTGGATCCTACTAGTAGGGATTATATGTTGGTATTCAATAGACTCTGCCAATGGGGTTTATATGTTGGTGCAGTAGACCCTGCCAAATGGAGTTATGCATTGGTGTTCAATAGAGCCTACCAATGAGGGTTATACATTGATATTCAATTGACCCTCCAATGGGGTTTATACATTAGCACTCTGATTATTAAACTCTAGGCCCACCACATTGTATAAGTTTAGATCTTAGTTAAGGCTATTGTTTTATATATGATTTATTTCGAATTCGATTTATGATTATGTATGCATATGTTATAATATTTGATTCATTTAAATTAGCATGAAATATATTCTTTTATCTATTCATGGTATTTATTTTCGAATGTCATATCTTACTATAATATATGAAATGTCCAGTCAAGATATTCATTATTTACTTGACTATCCAGCTCATTAGCTCTCCTTTCTTTTCAGATTTAGATTTTTAATTATGGATGTGATTATTGCTTTGGGAATGAGGATGAGAGTCGATAGTATCAATTGAATTTAGATATAGATTTATTATTATATTTTATAATATTTTTATTTAAGATTTAATTGATGAAGATCTTTTGAATAATATTAAAATTTTATGAGAGATTAAATTTAATTTTAATTAGTTAAATTTTGATCATAATTTATTATTAATTTCACTATAATGCATCAATATCATGTTTGGAATATCTTGCATACCTGTGGAGAATGTTTGCCATGAGTACGCGATAGTTGCCATGACCCCTAGACTTGCAGTCTTGGGTTGGGGGCATGATAATTTATATGATATTAGAGCATAAGTGGATAGATTATAATATATAGAATCAAAGGATGAATGTAGGTGGATAGGCACTAGAGACATTGAGAAGTAGATCTATGATGATTATAGTATAAGTTATCCTTATAATTTTCAGTTAAACCATGTGTATGTGAAAAGGTCACTAAGAAATTATGATTCATATGGTTTGGTATATGATGGGCAATTTGTGGATCATGTTATAATTTGATAGATTTTGATCTAAAGTAATTGCAAGAGGATTGATCATTGTGCATTGTTATTATTAATTTGATCATTAGTTATTTAAGTGAATTATAAGATCAAATTTGATATAGGAGAATATTATGATATTATTTTTGATTTTGAAGTTTGTTGGGGGTAAAATAGCTCCTGCCATAGTCCAATCAGATGTCCGACCTTAGTATGGTGCTGAATGAAGTAGTGACAGTTGAGTTCGAACTTCAGCTAAGTTGCTTTACCACCCAGTCAAGTTCTGGAAGGTCTACCTTTAGCTCTTGTATATCAGACAATCTTCTTAGCACCAACCCTCTCAGCTCTCCTAACAACTGTAGAACTTGTCAGAGATGTACCGAACTTTGGCCAGACGAACTTGAGCAGTGAAAGAAGTTGCCATTTGACTGATTCTGATCCCTAGCTCAAGATAGATAGCAGGCCCCCATCAAGTATCGAATTCTAGCATAGCCCGATTTTGTCTAGTGGCTGACCTTGAAGGTGGATGAATTTCTTCACTATAGATGGCAAATCTCACCAAACTCACATCAGGATCCCTAGCTAGCTAAACTCCTCTCCAGTCGAATTCCTCTACTCCATCTTATGGATTGCAGATCCTAACAGCTCCACACCAAGGACTTCAGATGGATAAATTCAAATCAGCAAGAGAACTTTGCCATCAAAATAAGTTTGATCTTCAACCCAAAGTAAGTAGTGATCACTCGAGAAGCAACAAATCTTAGTATTCATCCATCCTAGCTTCAAGTCAATCTCGGATCTCCACTATCCCAATTGAATTCCTTAAAGAAAGCTTGGCCATAGTCATTGAAGAGCCTATCGTCTCCTCACTGGCCTTCAGTCTAAATGTCCACACCCACTCTTGATCGATCTTGAAGGTGGCTGAGTTTCTAAAAGCTATCAAAGGCAGCACCAGCAAGATCCAAGCTCAGAACCCGATTGCGAACTTGCCATCATCAATGCAAAGGCTGACCTTCGAAGCTCGGTTAGTTCAATCTCCAATTAATAAAATCCACCCATCAGTGAGTCATGATAAAATGATAGTTCACTCTTTGTAACAAACTTCAAGTGGCCGAAATGGCCTTCTGACATTCTATTATGGTTATCATCATCATTCTATTACAGGCTCTACCTGTATAAAAGATCCTTCAGATATGTTTTTCCTCTCTAAGCTCTCCTCTCTGCTCTAATTCTCTTATGTACTTCATTCTTGTTGACCAAAAAACTAACTTGAATGTTGAAGGATCCTGCTAGAGCCAACTTCGGCTAGGATTTTATCTTACAGGTCTCGTCGATGACCTTATCTTCTTCAACTCTAGTGAATTTCAGTGTCCATCTATTTTTTGCACCAACAGAATTGATGCTAGAGAAAGGGCCTTTGAGCCCTTACTCTTAAAGAAGTACCTAGTTGAGTTCACCTTCTTCCTCTCTTCTGTCGCCTTTTACCTTTGATCTATTTTTGTTCTAGTAATATGCTACCCAAGAAGGCTCCTTCTCAGTGATCCATCACTTCTACGACTAGATCCAACTTGGAACCAGCAAATCAACCTACTCCAACCCCATCTCCAGCACCTTAACCTCCACCAACAGTAGTGATGGATCTAGAATAGTTCAACATATTGATACAATAGGTTAGGAGCCTCACAGAAGCAATACAGGCCATGCAGCAACCTCCAGCACTAGTACCATCGAAGAAACCATCATTGGAGCTTCGAGATTTGACACTGAAAAGGCCCACCTGGGCAAGTCGATCGATACCTCTGGAAAGGGGAAGCAAAGAGTGGAGAGCTCTAGTTTCGAGCATGACTCCACCCTCAAAAGGTCTCTATCCCTATTCAGCCAGCCACACTTTGAGATTCATGATTGAGATGGTATTCTCGATCAAAAGTTTCAGAAAATGAATCAGTGGATTAAGGAACTCCGCCATGCTGCCTCCATATGTAATGACAATATTTGCATCGATCCTCCATTCTCTGCCTAGATCATCTAGAAGCCCATCCTACCAAACTTCAAACTTCCTCAGTTTTGGAGTTATGACAGGATCACGGATCCAATCGACCATCTCAAAGCTTTCAAGACTATGATGCTGCTATATGGCTTGCCTAATGCCATTCTATGCTAAGCCTTCCCCTCAATCTTGAAGGAAGAAGTAAGAAATTGATACTCGAGCCTTAAATCGGGTGTTATCTACTCTTTTGATCAGCTGAGCCACTAGTTTATGGCTCATTTTATTAGCAGCCAGCATCAAAGATGAGGTTCGAACTTCCTCATCAATATCAAGTAGAAGGAAGGAGAGTCCATCCGAGCTTATGTCAGTCATTTTGATGCTACTGCTTTAGAGATCTGAAACTTGGATCAATCAGTTGCTATAGCCATCCTTTAGTCCAGCATCTAGAAGAATGATCTCCTCTTCTTCCTAGAGAAAAAGTACCTCTAAAACTTTGCCGACATACTAGCTTAGACTGAGGGCTACACCCGAGCTAAAGAAGCCTTCAAACTTAAAGATGATGAAGCCACAGAAGAAGGGCAGGCGGGTGAGTCCAGCAAGCCCGCACTTAAAAAAAAGTCGAGTGAAGCTTGGCCATGCTTTAGACCCCCTCTAGAGCATACATGAGCCTGAACTCCATCTCGAGCTCATCGACCAAGAAGCTCAGATAGGAGGATGCAGCAAAACTTTCCTCCTAGAAGATTTTATAACTATTCCTTTCTGAATGCTCCAAAAACCTAAGTGTTGATGGAAATCAAGGAGTAACTATCAAAACTAGAAAAGATGCAGTCTCATCCAAGCAAGTGCAACCCCAATAAGTACTACCTTTATCATCGTAATCATGGTCATGATATTGAGAAATACATCCAGCTTCAAGATGAGATCGAGGAGTTGATCAAATGACATCGACTAGATCGATTCCTATGATGTCGTCCTAAAAGGAGAGAAGATCGATCAAGAGCCTTACCCCAACCAGAGCCACCTCAAAGGAATGAACTATAAGAAGATCAGCCCCCACTTAGAATCATCAACATGATTGTTGGGGGACATCAGTAGGGGGAGACCAACAGATCAACGGAGGGAGCAAAGAGGTAGAGGACTAAGAAACCTATCACTTTCATCGAAGAGGATGCATAAGGGGTTCAATTTTCATATAATGATGCAGTTGTAGTTACTTTAAATATTGTTGATTATGATGTATGCTATATTTTGATTAATAATAGGGTCAGATTTGATGTGGTGCTCCTAAGCCTTAGGAGGCCACAGGAGGAGATAGGGTATTAGCTTCGGGAGCCTAGGATAGGCGTGAGTCCTAGGGCTAGGATAGAAGTTATCTTAGCTAAAGACGGCATGTAGCCCTGCACAAACTTGAGGTTCAGGTGTGAGGATCTTGAGGGGCTTGGTAGATGCTCTGGAGACCTAGGACATAAGGTGGAGCAAAAGATCAAAGCTAAGAGAAGAATCAGCCAAGACAAAGGGCTGACACATAGGCAAGCTAGCTTGGATATGCAATCGAGCTGGCTTGGATTGAGATCGAGCTGGCTTAAGGTACAGCTGAGCCGACTATCTCAAGCAGATAGAAGATAGGATTTGGATGAGATGCAGCCAAACTGACTTATCTCCTGAGAGAGCAGGCTCGACGGTGGTGAATAGAATTGGACTGGATTTTCTGTTTGGGTCTAGGATAGGCTTTTATCCTAGGATCTTAAGGTCTGGACCAATAAGGTCTTAAGAGGGCTAACTCGGGTATGGGTCGAGTTCAGATCCAGGGGATGAGAGCATGTGAGACATATGTACATGGGCTCGATGAGTTCTTTCATGTATTGGATTAGCCTAGGAAAGTTTTTCAACTGGGGTTTGGGTTTATTAGGGTTCATGTGGTATAGCAAAAATCATAGGGTATATAATTCTAGATTTTGTATCATTATAATAGAGTGAAATATAATTCAGTTTTTCTTTCTAAAACTCTCTACTCTTCTCTCTCTAGTTTCAACTTTAAGCCCAAGGTGCCGGCCATCTCCTTTGTTCTCTTCTCTTCAACAATTGGTATCAGAGAGGTACCAGGATCCAACAAGTGGCGTCAGAGCCTGGTTGAGCATGAAGGAGGAAGAAGATCAGATTTCAGCAGGGATCAACAGTGAGATTCAGATCTAAAGGCTTTCTTCAGATTTCGTGAGGAGGAAAGAGATCATAGGGCTGTTGTCCACCATCCCTAGTTAAGGTATTTTTTTAGATCCACTTGTTTGCTATTTTTGATTCGTACGATCATGGAGAATAATGGGTTGAAGGTAGGATTTGAGAAGTTTGATGAAAAAAAAAGTTTCACGATGTGGAAGGTTGGGATGGAGGATCTGCTGGTTCAAATGAGACTAGATTCGATCTTGGAAGATAGGCTAGAGGAGATGACAGACAAGGAGTGGGTGTCCTTGGAGAAAAGGGCATGTGCCATGATTAGAGCTTGTCTGATAGATGAGGTCCTATATGGCATGTTGGAGAAGAAGACACCTAAGAATTTATGGTCAAGATTATGTCAATTTTACATGGACAAGAACATGTGCAACAAGTTGATGCTGAAAAAATAACTGCACAGCCTTCGGATGCAAGAGAGTGAGGATGTTGCAGGACATATTTAGCGATTCAATCAGATAAGCATGGATTTGCTCAACATTAGAGTGGATCTCGAAGAGGAGGATAAAAGTTTATTGTTGCTATGTTCGTTACCTGGGAGCTTCGATCCGTTGGTGACGACATTGCTGTATGGTAAGGAGATGCTGGTTTACAAGGAGATAGTACCAATAGTAAGGTCCAATGTGTAGGGGGAATGGATAATGAAGAGGAAAGTCTTCCAAGAGGATCTCAAGATTTTAGAGAGGCCCAGAAAAGAGAAGAAGAAGGGTCAACAAAGGGGCAGCAAGGGATCCAAGTGATGCTTCAAGTATGGTGAAGTAGGGCACTTTAAGCGAGAATATCCACTTTGGAAGAAGTGCAAGGAAGGAGAAAACTTGGATTCCATCAATTCAATCACTGCAAGTAAAGAATCGGATGAGCTCTTGGTAGTCTCGGAGGAGCCCGTGGGGTGTGATGTATCTGAGATGGTTTCAGATAGGTCTACGAAGTGCTGAGGATTTGAAGGGGCAGCGATGGTGTTCGAGGCACAGTGATAGACTCAGCAGTGTAGCATTAAGTGGTTGTCCTCAGGAGACTTGATTATAGAGTCGGCTTCTATGGTATCAGGGGGACTTCAGTTTCAGGTGGAGCACCAGGCAAAGGTGGCTTCATAGATGGAGAGAGATATGACATGAGTTTAGAGTGAAGGAATGCAGGAGGACAAATATCCTATCATTAACATTGGAGATGCATAGTTCCAAGTGGAGCAGCATATATGGGAGGATAGGCAAAGTTTTAAAGAGATCGTGTTAGGGTATGCAGCAGGCGCTGGTATAGGATTGCTGCAAATTTGTTTGAAAAATTTAGGATAGTTGATGCGGCTGTCAAGCAGAAGGATTCTTATAACTCCAAGGATGGTGCATAGAAGCAAGCTAAGGTCTTCAGTAGTGGAGGCAGTCATCCCAAAGGCCTCAAAGAGAGCTCAACAGCTGAAGAAGAATGGCGATGGCAAGGTATGCACAAGTAGCGGTCCGGGTGGGTATCAACAGTGGGTTTGTACAGGGGAACATTACCAAGTGTGCCAAGACTTGGGCACACCAAGGTGGAGATTGTAGAATTTGATGTGATGCTCCCAAGCCTTGGGAGGCCATAGGAGGAGCTAGGGTGTTGGCTCCGAGAGACTAAGATAAGTGTAAGTCCTAAATCTAGGACAGGAGTTGTCCTAAGTGAAGATGGCATGTAGCCCTGCACAAACTTGAGGTTTAGGTATGAGGATCTTGAGGGGCTTGGTAGGTGCTTTGGAGATCTGGGACACAAGATGAAGAAGACTAAAGCCAAGAGAAGAATCAGTCAAGACAAGGGACTAACACGCAGGCAAGCTGGCTCGAATACGGAGTTGAGTTGGCTCAAGCTGAGATCGAGTCGGCTCGAGGTGCAGCCAAGCCGACTGTCTCAGGCAGATAGAAGATAGAATTTAGGTGAGATGCAGCTGAGCCGGCTTGGCTTCTAAGAGAGCTAGCTCGACGGTGGCAAATAGAACTAGACGGGATTTTTTGTTTGGGTTTAGGATAGGCTTTTATCCTAGGGTTTTAATGCCTGGACCAATAAGGTCTTAAGGAGGCTAACTCATGTATGGGTCGGGTTCAGATCCAAGGAATGAGGGAATGTGAGACATATATACATGGGCTCGGTGAGTGCTTTCATGTATTGGGTTAGCCTAGAAGAGTTTTTTAGCTAGGATTTGGGGTTATTAGGGTTTATGTGGTATAGCAAAAATCCTAAGATATATAAATCTAGGTATTGTATCTTTACAATAGAGTGAAATACAATGGAGCTTCTCTTCCTAAAACTTTCTACTCTTCTCTCTCTAGTTCCAACTTTAAGCCCTAGGTGCCGGCCATCTACTTTGTTCTTCTTCTCTCTAACAATTGGTATCAGAGAGGTACCAGGATCCAACAAACAAAAGCTCTACTAATGTCTTATTTTATGATGCTTTCTCCAAAATGTCTATACCTGATAATCGCTTGAAACCTATGAACTTCCTATTAGTAGGATTCACCGATGATGCTGTACCGGTTGAAAAAATAATTACTTTATTAGTTATGGTAGGTCGGTACCCAAAGCATTCCAAGGCTTAGGTTGATTTTCTAGTGGTAAAGGCTCCCTCCGCCTACAATGCAATCTTAGGCCGACTTGGGTTGAACGAACTCCAAGCTGTAGTATCAACTTATTATTTGAAAATGAAGCTCTCAATGGATTACATAGTTGAAGAAGTCAGAGGAGACTAGGCTTTGGTGCTTCGTTGCTACACAATCGCTCTGCAAAGAAGAAGGCAAACAGAACCCTATCTCATGGATGGACTTAATACCTATGATGATCTGACTAAAGAGCCAAGGGAACCAATTGATGATCTTGTTGTAGTCTCTTTAAATGATGGAAATGAAGACCATACTATTCAGATTGGCTCCAACCTAGGAGAAGAAGTCAGAAAGCAGCTCATCGCCTTCATGTAATGGAATGCCAATGTCTTTGCTTGAATCCCTATAGATATGCCTAGGATTGATACTGAAGTAATGGAATATTGTCTGGGTGTAGACCTTAAGTGCCGATCTGTGAAGTAGAAGAAGCACAACTTTGCACCCAAGTGATAGAAGATGATTGTGGATGAGGTTGATAAGCTTCTCATGGCTGAGTTCATCTAGAAAGTCTCTTACTCAAATTGGATCGCCAATGTGGTTCTTGTTAAAAAGGTGAATGGTAGGTGGAGGATGTGCATAGACTTCACCGACCTAAATAAGGCCTATCCAAAGGATAGCTATCCTCTATCTAGAATTGATCAACTAGTGGATGCAACCTCGAGCCATGAGCTTCTTACTTTCATGGATGCTTTCTCTGGCTATAACCAAATCCAGATGGCACTTGATGATGAGGAAAAAATTACTTTTATTACTGACCATGGTCTTTATTATTATAGAGTTATACCATTTGGACTCAAAAATATAGGTGCAACATACCAGTGCTTGGTGAACAAGATCATCAAAGAGCAGATCAGTCGCAACATGAAGGTTTACTTGAATGACATGCTTGTCAAGAGCCAAACTCCAACAAATCATATTACTGACCTTGAGGAGACATTCAATACTCTCCATAAGTACAAAATGAAGCTGAATCTAACTAAATGTGCTTTCAAAGTGACTTCAGAAAAGTTCTTGGGATTCATGGTCTTAAGGCATGGCATCAAAGTAAATTCAGAAAAGATTCGAGCCATCTAGGAGATGACCACCCCAAAGACTATAAAATAAGTTCAGTGCCTAACGAGAAGATCGTGGCTCTAAATCGCTTTGTTTCAAAGTTGATGGAACATTGCATGCCCTTCCAAGTACTCAAGCAACCAAAGAACTTCTTCTGTACCCCTGAATGTTGGTAGGCATTCGAAGAGTTAAAGAACAACCTTAACTCACCTCCCCTCCTTACTAAGCCTCAGCCTGGAGAAGAGTTGTTTCTATACTTAGCGGTATCTCTCGTAACCATTGGAGCCATTCTAATCAGGAAAGAGATGAAAATTTAGAAGCCGATCTACTATACAAGCCAGATTCTGAGGAATGTAGAAATAAGGTATATTAAATTAGAAAAGCTAACATATGCTTTGTGTTGAAGGGAAATCCTGATTTTCTGATCCAGGTTCATTCAGGTCTGATCAGATAAAGAGATATATTTCAAAAAAAATTTTCTTGATCCCAATCAGATCTTGATATATTTTAGATTTGATTATTATTATTTTGGAAATCAAAATAAAATCAGATAAATTAAATCAGATTTAACTTACCCTGATATGGGTAATCCTATTACCCGTTGATGATCCTGTATGCAGCGGAAGGTTCTGGATCTAGCCACGCAAGTGCCTGACCTATACCAGTATCCACTTAGGCTAGATCTGGAGATCCTCTTCTTCTCTATCATGTCTCCAAAAATTAGATCTGGATCTGATTTGGAGGATCTTCAAAACTCCTTTTGAAGATCAGCAGTCAACCTTTGCAATGGCGTAGCCTTCTAGCTTTCAGTCGCCTTTCTTTGATTTGGATCGCACCAACCAAAAATCCAAAACTTCTTTTGGACATGGAGAGGAAGGGGAGAAGGTGGTTTGGCATGAAGGAAGAGGGGAGAGGCAGCCTTGGGGCTTGGGGAATTGTAATTCAATCATCTATATATGTTTGAGCTGGGCGCAGGGTCTTATTTATAGACTAAGCATGATCCAACTCCTCTTCTTCCTAAACAATCATAACTCTTTGTGAAATCAGATCTAAATCTGATTGGTGGGAATAGAGTCCCCTGGATTCCTCCTTAGAGGGCGCCTATGACCTATCAAAGTTGGTTTTTAGGAGAACTCTAATTAGAATCCAAAAAGGAGATGGAGTCCCTGTCCAACAGGGACACCTAGGCGCCTCCAACTTGGGCACACGCCAAGGGTGGCATGCGCCCTCTTCCTTACCAGGTTCTGGCAGGGGGACAGGCCCCCACCAGCTCTCCAATAGGTCAGCCCTCTTGCACCCTCTTCCTTGCCAGGTTCTGGCAAGGGGACAGGCCCCCACCAGCTCTCCAATAGGTGTGTGACATGTGGTCAAAAGTCAAAGTGTCAATGGTCAACATTTGACCAGTCAAAGATAGACTTTTGACCAAAGTCAAAGAACAAGAAATGGTAGGTGACCAAAAATGGCAGGTAATATCTTACAAAATAAGACAACCTTTTCTGACTTGGACAACCTCCAGTCAAACCATATGAAGGCCTCTGATTGAGCACAAACTTCTTTGGCTCAGGCAGGACAACTTATTTATGATAGTAAAAAAAGAATGTTAGGTTCAATCGAGTGCTAGCACAATTTTCTTGAACCTAATTGAATCTCATTCAGATCAATTGAACTGGATCAGTTCAATTGATGATCACCAGATTCAAACCCTTGTTTGTGTGACCCAGTTAGGTTTAGTTCTGTATGGTAATGGGATATGTCATGATCTCTATCATCGACATCATCGAAACTCCTTTCGATGGATCAGAACTCTTCTGATTCGAATAGCTAGAATGATCGATCATCTAAATCATTCTAATTGCTCCCAAAATCCACCAGTGACACCTAGCAGTATATGGTGGCAACCCATCAGAGCTGAATGTGAACCTCTTGGTGCAGCTACCTATGTGATTAAGTTCTTCTATCTTGAGCCCCGATCAGATTAGGGTTAAGGTGAACTCGTCAAACCCTAGTTTCTGTCATATGATGTAATCATTCGATTCGAGTCCGATGTGAAAATCTAAATAGAAACTCTTTCTATTATTTCACTCTGCCATGGCCATGGGCTTCTGGACTTGATTCTCATGATCATCATAGGGCTGCTCCTCTACCACCGAGGTAGATAGATTCCATCTTGATGCCATCCAATTCCTACAATGAACATGCTATAGCCAACATACACCTCAGGATTTAGAATGGCTAGGAGACCAAGTAATGATGTAGTCAAACTATAACACCCTCAAGGTGAATTGCCGATGCACCTCAGGTCAAAGAACCAGACACACTACTGCAGCATCGAGTCAATCATTGATAAGAAGGTAGACTCCCTAATGACTACTTGAGGTGGTCATGCTCAGTGCCCTCGTTCTCTAACGAGTACCTATACTCTCGCTCCGGTGTCTCCACACCATAGACTCAAGACTCATCTACTAAAGAGAAGCGATTGTACACCAACCTGAAGGAAAATCCTGATTTTTCGATTAGGTTCGTCCAGATCTGATTAGATCAAGAGATATATTTCAAAAATTTTCTCTTGATCTCAATCAGATCTTGATATGTTTCAGATCTGATTCTTATTCTTTTAATAAATAAAATAAAACAAGATAAATTAAATCAAATTTAATTTACCTGATTTGGGTAATCCTATTACCCTGTAGATGATCCTGATTGCAGCGGAAGGTTCTGGATCTTAGCCACGCAAGCGCCTGGCCTCTACCGATATCCACTCGGGTTGGATCTGGAGATCCTCTTCTTCTCTATCACACCTCCAAAAATTAGATCTGGATCTGATCTGGAGGATCTTCAAAACTCTTTTGAAGATCTGCAGTCGTCCTTTTGCAGCAGCGCAGCCTTCTTGCTTTTGATCGCCTTTTTCCTTGATCTGAATCGCACCAAACTAAGTCCAAAACACCTTTTGGACGTGGAGAGCAAGAGGAGAAAGAGACTATGGCATGGAGAAGGAGGGGAGAGGCAGCCTTGGGGCATATCTAATTGCATTCTCTTTCACTTAGGAATTAGGGTTGGGCGCAGGGTCTTATTTATAGACCTCTTGTGATCCAACTCCTCTTCCTCTCAACCAATCACAACCCTTTGTGAAATCAGATCTAAATCTGATTGGTTGGAATAGAGACCCCTGGATCCTCCTTAGAGGGTGCCTAAGACCAGTCAAACTGGATTCTTAGTAGAACTCTGATTGGAATCCAAAAGGGAGGTGGAGTCCTTGTCCAACAAGGACTCCTAGGCGCCTCCTACTTGGGCTCACGCCACCCTTGGCGTGCGCCCTTCTCCTTGCCAGGTTCTGGCAGGGGGACAGGCCCCCACCAGCTCTCCAATAGGTGCATGACATGTGGTCAAAAGTCAAAGGGTCAATGGTCAACGTTTGACCAGTCAAAGGTAGACTTTTGACCAAAGTCAAAGAACAAGAAATGGCAGGTGACCAAAAATGGCAGGTAATGTCTTACAAATAAGACAACCTATTCTGACTTGGACAACCTCCAGTCAGACCATATGAAGGCCTCTGATTGAGCACAAACTCCTTTGGCTCAGTCAGGACAACTTATTTATGATAGTAAAAGAAGAACGTTAGGTTCAATCGAGTGCTAGCACGATTTCCTTGAACCTAATTGAATCTCATTCAGATCAATTGAACTAGATCAGTTCAATTGATGATCACCAGATTCAAACCCTTGTTTGTGTGACCCAGTTAGGTTCAGTTCTGTATGGTAATGGGATATGTCATGATCTCTATCATAGACATCATCGAAACTCCTTTCGATGGATCAGAACTCTTCTGATTCGAACAGCTAGAATGATCGATCATCTAAATCATTCTAATTGCTCCCAAAATCCACCAGTGACACCTAGCAGTATATATGGTGGCAACCCATCAGAGCTGAATGCGAACCTCTTGGTGCAGCTACCTGTGTGATTAAGTTCTTCTATCTTGAGCCCCGATCAGATTAGGGTTAAGGTGAACTCGTCAAACCCTAGTCTCTGTCATATGATGTAATCATTCGATTCGAGTCCAATGTGAAAATCTAAATAGAAACTCTTTCTATTATTTCACTCTGCCATGGCCATGGGCTTCTGGACTTGATTCTCATGATCATCATAGGGCTACTCCTCTACCACCGAGGTAGATAGATCCCATCTTGATGCAATCCAGTTCCTACAATGAACATGCTATAGCCAACATACACCTCAGGGTTCCATATGGCTAGGAGACCGAGTAATGGTGTAGTCAAACTATAACACCCTCAAGGTGAACTGCCGATGCATCTCAGGTCAAAGAACCAGACACACTACTGCAGCATCGAGTCAGTCATTGACGAGAAGGTAGACTTCCTAATGACTACTCGAGGTGGTCACGCTCAGTGCCCTCGTTTCTCTAACGAGTACCTGTACTCTCGCTCCGGTGTCTCCACACCGTAGACTCAAGACTCATCTACTAAAGAGAAGCGATCGTACACCAACCTTCCGGATCAATCACCATCCTCGTGATGATCCTATGGTCGGGAGCTGTTTATGAGTTAATAATGATTATTCATGTCTTAAATTTTCAACTCTTGAAAATATGAATTATCATTACCATTAACTCAAAGGATGTATCACAGACACTAAATACACAGGTGTGATAGAAAATAACCCATTTCATTAATTATAGTCAAAATTACAATTTTGCCCCTAGAAGTGTATTACAAGTGTCAGCCAATTCTGGCTTCGAAATCGGGGTATCTAATTGTTAGATATATGTGCCCTAGAAGCCAGAATTGGCTGACACTTGTAATACACTTCTAGGGGCAAAATTATAATTTTGACTAAAATCAATAAATGGGTTATTTTCTATCACATATGTGTATTTAGTGTCTGTGATACATCCTTTGAGTTAATGGTAATGATAATTCATATTTTCAAGAGTTGAAAATTTAAGACATGAATAATCATTATTAACTCATAAAATTGCTCCGACCATAGGATCATCACGAGGATGGTGATTGATCCGGAAGGTTGGTGTACAATCGCTTCTCTTTAGTAGATGAGTCTTGAGTCTACGGTGTGGAGACACCGGAGCGAGAGTACAGGTACTCGTTAGAGAAACGAGGGCACTGAGCGTGACCACCTCGAGTAGTCATTAGGGAGTCTACCTTCTCGTCAATGACTGACTCGATGCTGCAGTAGTGTGTCTGGTTCTTTGACCTGAGGTGCATCGGCAGTTCACCTTGAGGGTGTTATAGTTTGACTACACCATTACTCGGTCTCCTAGCCATATGGAACCCTGAGGTGTATGTTGGCTATAGCATGTTCATTGTAGGAACTGGATGGCATCAAGATGGAATCTATCTACCTCGGTGGTAGAGGAGCAGCCCTATGATAATCATGAGAATCAAGTCCAGAAGCCCATGGCCATGGCAGAGTGAAATAATAGAAAGAGTTTCTATTTAGATTTTCACATTGGACTCGAATCGAATGATTACATCATATGACAGAGACTAGGGTTTGACGAGTTTACCTTAACCCTAATCTGATCGGGGCTCAAGATAGAAGAACTTAATCACACAGGTAGCTGCACCAAGAGGTTCGCATTCAGCTCTGATGGGTTGCCACCATATACTGCTAGGTGTCACTGGTGGATTTTGGGAGCAATTAGAATGATTTAGATGATCGATCATTCTAGCTGTTCGAATCAGAAGAGTTCTGATCCATCGAAAGGAGTTTCGATGATGTCGATGATAGAGATCATGACATATCCCATTACCATACAGAACTGAACCTAACTGGGTCACACAAACAAGGGTTTGAATCTGGTGATCATCAATTGAACTGATCTAGTTCAATTGATCTGAATGAGATTCAATTAGGTTCAAGGAAATCGTGCTAGCACTCGATTGAACCTAACGTTCTTCTTTTGCTATCATAAATAAGTTGTCCTGTCTGAGCCAAAGGAGTTTGTGCTCAATCAGAGGCCTTCATATGGTCTGACTGGAGGTTGTCCAAGTCAGAAAAGGTTGTCTTATTTTGTAAGACATTACCTGCCATTTTTGGTCACCTGCCATTTCTTGTTCTTTGACTTTGGTCAAAAGTCTACCTTTGACTGGTCAAACGTTGACCATTGACACTTTGACTTTTGACCACATGTCATGCACCTATTGGAGAGCTGGTGGGGGCCTGTCCCCCTGCCAGAACCTGGCAAGGAGAAGGGCGCACGCCACCCTAGGCGTGTGCCCAAGTTGGAGGCGCCTAGGAGTCCTTGTTGGACAAGGACTCCATCTCCCTTTTGGATTCCAATTAGAGTTCTTCTAAGAACCAACTTTGACTGGTCTTAGGCACCCTCTAAGGAGGATCCAGGGGACTCTATTTCCACCAATCAGATTTAGATCTGATTTCACAAAGGGTTGTGATTGGTTGGGAAGAAGAGGAGTTGGATCACAGCTTAGTCTATAAATAAGACCCTGTACCCAACTCAGATTGTGAAATGAGATTGAAGATCACAGATTTCCATGCCCCAAGGCTGCCTCTCCCCCTCCTCTCCTCCATGCCAAACCACCTTCTCCCCTTGCTCTCTCCACGTCCAAAAGGAGTTTTGGATTTTTGGTTGGTGCGATTCAGATCAAAGAAAGGCGATCAAAAGCTAAGAAGGCTGCGCTGCTGCAAAGGACGACTGCTGATCTTCAAAAGGAGTTTTGAAGATCCTCCAGATCAGATCTGATTTTTGGAGGATGTGATAGAGAAGAAGAGGATCTCCAGATCCAACCTGAGTGGATACCGGTAGAGGCCAGGCGCTTGCGTGGCTAGATCCAGAACCTTCCGCTGCAATACAGGATCATCAACAGGGTAATAGGATTACCCAAATCAAGGTAAATTAAATTTGATTTAATTTATCTTTATTTATTTTAATTTATTAAAATAATAAGAATTAGATCTAAAAATATCTCAAGATCTGATTAGATCAAAGAGAAAAAATTTTTGAAATATATCTCTTGATCTGATCAGATCTGAACGAACCTGGACCGGAAAATCAGGATTTTCCCTTCAACTGGTATCAGAGCCATGGTTCTAAAAATGTATTTAGATCTGATTTTAAATTTATTTTAATTAAAAATAATTGATTTTCAGATGTCACATGAGATGTGATCAGATCTGAAATCAGAAAAAATTAAAATTAAATGATTTGGATCTAAGATTAGAAGATATGCATGACTAGTTCTAGAATAGAATAGTTCTATAGAATAGTCTTGCATGTTTTTGATTTAATCTGATTAAATCATATTTTAGATCTTTTATTTACTATTTTTTGATATTATAAGTGTTATAATAACATCTAAAAAATAGCAAAATAAAATTATTTAATTTTTAAATATCATATGAGATATGATTGATGCATGTCTAGACTAGTTGTAGAATAGTTCTACATAATTATCTAGATTAGAATTTATTTTGATTAGATCAATTTAAATCTAATTTTTTAGATTATTATGAGATAATTTAGATCTAAAAATATGCATGATTTCGATACATGAGATGTATGCAAAATATGCCATGATTAGATCTACTTTGTATATGAGATATATGATATAGATCTAAATACTGTTTTGTAGTATTGAATGTTCCTGATTAAGGCGTTCCTCTTGGCCGTCCGGTCATAAGAACGAAGAAGGGTTTAAAGGCCCTCTCTTTCCATTCGATGGGGTGTTCTTATGATGTGTAGGGGTGCTGCGTGTTCGTCCTTAATCAGAAACCCAAAACTTACTTTCTGCAAAACCCTAGATCCTGAAACCCTAGGATTTATTGTGCATATTTTGTTTATGAACCCTACTTAATTAAGAATTAAGTTTATGGAAATATTAATTAGGTCTAAAATTGAGAATTTCAGATCTAAGACATATTCATAATACTGGGTTCGGGCTTGGGTAGCTCAATTAGGTCTAAGCGGTTGATCAAACCGAATCAAGAGTTGGTTAGATGGGATCAACAATGCTTAAATTGACCAGCCTAATAGGATTAAGTCTGGGTCAAGATCGAGTCACGATCAAGCAAGACCTAATTAGGCTCAGAGGTTAGAGTCTGGATTGTAGGCTAACCCAATTGGTTCTGGACTCAACAACAATTTGGTGTCTAAGGTAAGTTTGGCACATACGACCGACTGGTTTTTAATTGGAAGCTACTCGACCTGAATGCGTTCTTGTACGAGTTAATGGCATATTCCTTCCACCGGTCTCACTTACCTGGCCATATCTGTTGACACAGTTCTGATCTGAGGTGGTCAATAATCCGAGCTAACCCATGCCACTAGGTTAGTCATAATTGTTATGACTAAGCCAAGTCTAGTTTAATGAGACCTGAATCAATTCTCCCTAAGAAAAGATTAAGTCTGAGGTCTTCCACCATTGTAGATGTGCGGGCCCTTCCCGGGGTTGATTGTTCTCGGCTGGATACAGTGGCTCAGTTGCACCGGGAAGATGCAACCATGTCTATTAGGCATTGGATGCTATGGGCTGGAGGATGAGTTGGGCTCAATATTTTTGGATACGGTGAGAGACTCAATTAGGAACCCAGTCTATGCAAATGGTGGGTCTGACTTAACTAAGGAGTGGATCAATATTCCGGATACGGTGAGATTCATGAATTAGAGACCAAGTTTGGGTGCACCATGATTAGAGAATCATTGAACAAGAGTTGTTCACTCATTGGCTAACCCATCACCAATAACTGTTAGGTGAGGTGATGAGTCAGTTGGTGAGACCGCACCACCCACTAGAAATCATTAATCGTGGAGATTTTTCGCATCTCTACAGAGGGAGTGTAGGGATCCGAGAAAAATAGTGGGAGCTAATTTGTTTTAAAAATAAAATTCCTAAACAAATTGGTCAAGTCAAAATTACAGTATCTAACTAGAATCTTTGACTCTCTACAGGAAAATGTCTGCGTCCAACCCATTGGCACGTATCCTGGACACACATAGACTGACCGGACCCAATTATAAAGATTGGCTCAGGAACTACAAAATTGTTTTGGGTTCGAGAAGTTAACCCATGTTTTGGACCAGGACCCTCCCACCTTACCAGCCCGTCCATCTGTTGAACAGAGAGCGTCTCTGAAAAAATGGATTAGACGAAGATAATAAGGCCAGATATTACATGTTGGGCTCGATGTCTGATGAGCTCCAGCGCCAACATGAAGGATATCGGGACTGCTCGCCAAATGTTGGCTCACCTGCAGGAGATGTTTGGTGAACAGAGTCGCGCAGCCAAATATCAAGTCACGAAATGACTTTTTAAGGCTAAGATGCGTGATGGGCAGTCAGTCCAAGATCACTGTCTGACAATGATCAAGGACATGGAAGAGCTTGAGAAGCTCGGTGTGAAGTTGGACTTGGACCTGCAGAACGATATTATTCTGCAATCCTTGACTGATGCATATGGGCAATTCATCATGAATTACCACATGCATAAACTTCAAAATTCCTTGGCCGAATTAATGAATATGCTGGTTACCGCTGAGCTTTCTATGAAAGGTTCTAAAGGCTCAGTTCTTGCTATGGAACGGACTTCTTCCAAAAGAAAGTCTTATGGAAAGAAAAAGAAGTCTGTGAAAAAGCAAAAGGTGGAAGGATCAAAGAAGAAGAAGGCAGAAGCCGAAGAAAAAAGGCCGATGTCAAAGGAAAGTGTTTCCATTGCAACAGCGACGGCCATTGGAAGCGGAACTGCCCTACTTACCTGGCCACCCTGAAGAACAAGAAGGAAGGTCCTTCTGGAGGTATGCTCGTTATTGAGTCTAACCTTACGGTTTCTTCTGCATCCAGTTGGGTGCTTGACTCTGGTTCTAGTGCTCATCTGTGCACTTCTATGCAGGGTCTTGAGGATAGCAGGAGGCTGAGGGATGGAGACATGATCCTACGTGTCGGTAATGGAGCAAGAGTTGCTGCAGTAGCCGTGGGAAACATACCCTCTTCGATTACCATCTGGTTTAGACTTAGTTTTGAAAGACTGTTATTTTGTGCCTGCAGCTAGCAGGAATTTGATTTCTGTTTCATGCTTAGCACAAGAAGGTTATGTGATCACCTTCTTTAAGGACCATTGTAACATTCTTTATGAAAGAAATAAAATTGCAAATGGTTTCCTTATTAATGGTCTTTATCAGCTACATATTGATGTACCTGTTTCTAACTATCGAGCAAAACGTGAATGCCAAACGACCTAGGGATAGTCCAAACGACAGATATCTATGGCACTTGAGATTAGGTCATATAGCAGAAGATAGGATCAACAAATTGGAGAAAAATGGGCTATTGAGTCCATTGACTTTCGAGTCATATCCAACTTGTGAATCTTGTCTTCAAGGCAAAATGACTAAACTCCCTTTTGTTGGACATGGGGAGAGGGCCACAGATCTCCTTGCCCTAGTACATACTGATGTGTGCGGCCCATTTGATGTGCCGGCTAGAGGCAATTTTGTCTACTTCATTACCTTTACCGATGATCTGTCTAGGTATGGGTATGTGTATCTTATGAGACACAAGTCTGAAGCTTTTGAAAAGTTCAAAGAATTCAGACATGAAGTAGAAAAACAAACTGGAAAACCCATTAAGGTTCTTCGATCAGATCGAGGAGGTGAATACCTTAGCCGGGAATTCCTAGACTATCTAAAGGAAAATGGCATAGTCTCTCAATGGACTCCACCAGGAACACCTCAACTCAACGGGGTTTCAGAACGGAGAAATCGGACTCTATTGGATATGGTTCGATCCATGATGAGCTTCACAGACCTCCCTGATTTTCTTTGGGGACACTCATTGTTAACTTCAATCTATCTACTGAATAGGGTTTCCTCTAAAACCGTTCCTACCACACCGTATGAGATATGGCACGGTAAGAAACCAAGTCTGAGTCATCTCAGAATTTGGGGTTGTCCGGCTCATGTCAAAAGACAACAAGCGGACAAGTTAGAGTTTAGGTCCTTTAGAGCTCGATTCATAGGATATCCTAAAGAGTCATTAGGATACTATTTCTACATTCCAGAAGACCACAATGTGATTGTGAGTCGACATGCCATCTTTCTTGAAAAATAGTTTATTCAAGATAGCGGCATTGGAAAAATGCAGATCAAGCTTGATGAGAAAGTCTCACAAGCAGAAACGAGCTAAGGACCAAGTGGAACCAAATCAGGTTGAGCCAATAAGAACACTACCTCCTCCACCTCGTAGATCGGAAAGAGTTTTCCGTCCCCCTGAAAGATACTTAGGTATTATTTCAGAGGATGTAGAGGAAATGTTCCTCGTAGGTAATGGTGCTCATGGTGATGATCCCAAAACCTACAACGAGGCGATATCAGATATCGACTCCGAGAAATGGCTAGAGGCAATGCAGTCAGAAATTGACTCGATGCACTCAAACCAAGTCTGGACCTTGGTAGATCCACCAGAAGGTATAGTACCTATTGGGATGTAAATGGATCTTCAAGAGAAAGATTGGTGCAGATGGGAATGTGGAGACATTCAAGGCTAGACTAGTGGCAAAAGGTTATAGTCAACGCGAAGGCATTGACTATCAGGATACCTTTTTCCCCAGTAGCTATGCTAAAATCCATCCGCACATTGCTTGCTGTTGCAGCCTATTTCGATTATGAAATATGGCAAATGGACGTGAAAACGGCATTCCTTAAATGGATATCTTGAGGAAGATATCTATATGGAACAGCCGCTAGGTTTCACATCCAGTGATACTGATCACAAGGTTTGCAAGCTGCAAAGGTCCATATATGGACTTAAGCAAGCATCTCGGAGCTGGAACACTCGTTTCAATGATGTGATCAAAAAGTTTGGTTTCATCAAAAATGAAGAGGAACCATGTGTTTTCAAAAAGGTCAGTGGGAGCGCTGTTGTCTTCCTCGTATTGTACGTGGATGACATCCTCCTTATTGGGAATGATATTCCCATGTTGACATCAGTCAAGATGTGGTTGTCCAAGGAATTCTCCATGAAAGACCTAGGTGAAGCATCCTTTATTCTAGGAATTAAGGTCTATAGGGATAGACCGAATAGGATGCTAGGACTTTCACAGAAGATGTACATAGAGGAAAGTACTAAAGAGGTTTAGTATGGAAAACTCTAAGAGGGGATTAATACCCTTCAGACATGGTATTCATCTTTCCAAGAAGATGTGCCCCAGCACACCTGAGGAAATAGAACGCATGAGCAAGATCCCTTATGCTTCTGCAATAGGGAGCCTCATGTATGCCATGCTATGTACACGACCTGATATAGCCCATGCTGTGAGTGTCACAAGCAGATATCAGTCAAATCCAGGTGAAGAACACTGGACTTCTGTGAAATGTATCCTTAAGTACTTGAGAAGAACTAAGGATATGATGTTGGTCTTTGGTAACGGAGAACTCCAAGTCCAGGGATACACAGACTCGGATTTCATGTCCGATATAGATGATCGAAAGTCGACATCTGGCAGACTGTTTGTGTGCAATGGTGGTGCTGTCAGCTGGAAGAGTTCCAAGCAAACGGTGATACCACCTCATCCACGATTACCTCGAAAAGGGTTACGTCGAGGTCAAGAGAGTCAACTCCGCAGATAATGTGGCAGACCCACTTACAAAGCCGTTGGGCCAGCAGAAGATCGAAGCCCACCTTGAGAAGATGGGACTTAGACTTGTAGCCAATTGGCTTTAGGACAAGTGGGAGATTGTTAGATATATGTGCCCTAGAAGCCAGAATTGGCTGACACTTGTAATACACTTCTAGGGGCAAAATTATAATTTTGACTAAATGCAATAAAATGGGTTATTTTCTATCACATATGTGTATTTAGTGTCTGTGATACATCCTTTGAGTTAATGGTAATGATAATTCATATATTTTCAAGAGTTGAAAATTTAAGACATGAATAATCATTATTAACTCATAAATTGCTCCGACCATAGGATCATCACGAGGATGGTGATTGATCCGGAAGGTTGGTGTACAATCGCTTCTCTTTAGTAGATGAGTCTTGAGTCTACGGTGTGGAGACACCGGAGCGAGAGTACAGGTACTCGTTAGAGAACGAGGGCACTGAGCGTGACCACCTCGAGTAGTCATTAGGGAGTCTACCTTCTCGTCAATGACTGACTCGATGCTGCAGTAGTGTGTCTGGTTCTTTGACCTGAGATGCATCGGCAGTTCACCTTGAGGGTGTTATAGTTTGACTACACCATTACTCGGTCTCCTAGCCATATGGAACCCTGAGGTGTATGTTGGCTATAGCATGTTCATTGTAGGAACTGGATTGGCATCAAGATGGAATCTATCTACCTCGGTGGTAGAGGAGCAGCCCTATGATGATCATGAGAATCAAGTCCAGAAAGCCCATGGCCATGGCAGAGTGAAATAATAGAAAGAGTTTCTATTTAGATTTTCACATTGGACTCGAATCGAATGATTACATCATATGACAGAGACTAGGGTTTGACGAGTTTACCTTAACCCTAATCTGATCGGGGCTCAAGATAGAAGAACTTAATCACACAGGTAGCTGCACCAAGAGGTTCGCATTCAGCTCTGATGGGTTGCCACCATATACTGCTAGGTGTCACTGGTGGATTTTGGGAGCAATTAGAATGATTTAGATGATCGATCATTCTAGCTGTTCGAATCAGAAGAGTTCTGATCCATCGAAAGGAGTTTCGATGATGTCGATGATAGAGATCATGACATATCCCATTACCATACAGAACTGAACCTAACTGGGTCACACAAACAAGGGTTTGAATCTGGTGATCATCAATTGAACTGATCTAGTTCAATTGATCTGAATGAGATTCAATTAGGTTCAAGGAAATCGTGCTAGCACTCGATTGAACCTAACGTTCTTCTTTTGCTATCATAAATAAGTTGTCCTGTCTGAGCCAAAGGAGTTTGTGCTCAATCAGAGGCCTTCATATGGTCTGACTGGAGGTTGTCCAAGTCAGAAAAGGTTGTCTTATTTTGTAAGACATTACCTGCCATTTTTGGTCACCTGCCATTTCTTGTTCTTTGACTTTGGTCAAAAGTCTACCTTTGACTGGTCAAACGTTGACCATTGACACTTTGACTTTTGACCACATGTCATGCACCTATTGGAGAGCTGGTGGGGGCCTGTCCCCCTGCCAGAACCTGGCAAGGAGAAGGGCGCACGCCACCCTAGGCGTGTGCCCAAGTTGGAGGCGCCTAGGAGTCCTTGTTGGACAAGGACTCCATCTCCTTTTTGGATTCCAATTAGAGTTCTTCTAAGAACCAACTTTGACTGGTCTTAGGCACCCTCTAAGGAGGATCCAGGGGACTCTATTCCACCAATCAGATTTAGATCTGATTTCACAAAGGGTTGTGATTGGTTGGGAAGAAGAGGAGTTGGATCACAGCTTAGTCTATAAATAAGACCCTGTACGCCCAACTCAGATTGTGAAATGAGAATTGAAGATAAGAGTTTCCATACGCCCCAAGGCTGCCTCTCCCTCCTTCTCCATGCCAAACCACCTTCTCCCCTTGCTCTCCACGTCCAAAAGGAGTTTTGGACTTTGGTTGGTGCGATTCAGATCAAGAGAAAGGCGATCAAAAGCAAGAAGGCTGCGCTGCTGCAAAGGACGACTGCTGATCTTCAAAAGAGTTTTGAAGATCCTCCAGATCAGATCCAGATCTGATTTTTGGAGATGTGATAGAGAGAAGAAGAGGATCTCCAGATCCAACCCGAGTGGATACCGGTAGAGGCCAGGCGCTTGCGTGGCTAGATCCAGAACCTTCCGCTGCAAACAGGATCATCAACAGGGTAATAGGATTACCCAAATCAGGTAAATTAAATTTGATTTAATTTATCTTATTTATTTTTATTTATTAAAATAATAAGAATCAGATCTGAAATATCAAGATCTGATTAAGATCAAAGAGAAAAATTTTTGAAATATATCTCTTGATCTGATCAGATCTGAACGAACCTGGACCGGGAAATCAGGATTTCCCTTCACTATATATTGCTACAACCTTCCACTTGTCCTAAGCCAATGGGCTACAAGTCTAAAGTCCCATCTTTCTCAAGGTTGGACTTCGCTCTTCTGCTAGCCCAGAGCGTGCTGTTG
>QRFJ01005468.1:0-18685 GCA_006176705.1 Cocos nucifera | reverse complement strand
AGATAATTGGAATCCTAAAGGGAGGTGAGTCCTTGTCAAGTACTCCTAGGCTGCTCCACTTGGGCTTTCAGCCTACCTTCTTAGGCGTGCGCCTTTCTCCCTTGCCAGTTCTGGCAGGGATCACATTCAGTCCCCACCAGCTCTCCATATGGTGGCATGAATGTGGTCAAAGTCAAAAGGGTGAATGGTCAACGTTTGAACCAGTCAAAAGGTAGATTACTATTTGACTCCAAAGTCAAAGAACAAAATGCAAGGTGACCTAAAAAGTGGCAGGTAATGTCTTACAATAAGACAACTATTCTGACTTGGACAAGCCCTCAGTCAGATCCACTATGATTAGGGCTCTGATTGCAGCACAAAGTCTCTTTGGCCCTCAGTCAGGACAACTTATTTGTGATAGTAAAAGAAGAAACGTTAGTTCATCGAGTGCTAGCACGATTCCTGAACCTAATTGGAATTTCTATTCAATCAATTGAAGTCTAGGATCAGTTCAATTGATGATCACCAGACTGTGTACCTCAAAACCCTTGTTGTAGTGTGACCTAGTTAGGTTAGTTCTGTTATGTGTAATGGGATTATGTCATGATTCTATCATAGACATCATCGAATACTGGCCTTTCGGTGGGTATTCAGAACTCTTCGTGATTCGAACTGTAGCTGAATGATCGATCATGGCTATAATCATTTTCTAATTGCCTTGTCCAAAATCCCCTATGTGACACCTAGAAAGTATTATGGTGCAACCTCAGCTAGAGTGAATGCGCACGTGCTTATAGTGTTGATGCTTACCTGTGTGATTTTCAGTTTCTTCTATCTGTGAGCTCTCCGATCAGATTAGGGTTATGTTTGTGATTACTCTCAGAACCTGTCTTCTGTTCATTCAGTAATCATTTGATTATCACAATGTTGAAATCTAATATAGAAACTCTTTCTGTTTTCACTTCTGCGCTGTTGGTCATGGGCTTACAGGACTGATTCTATGTCACATAGGCTACTCCTCTACCACCAGAGTAGAATAGATCCCATCTTGATGCAATCCAGTTCCTACAAATGAACATGTCACAGCCAACATAACCCTAGGGTTCCAATATGGCTAGGGAGCCGAGTAATGGTGTAGTCAAACTATAACACCTCAAGGTGAAACTGCCGATGCATCTCTAGTCAAGGAACCAGAACAACTACTGTTCATATCAGCATCGAGTCATCGATGTGACGATGAAGTAGACTCCCTAATGACACCTCGAGTGGTCACGCATCAGTCCCTCATTCTCTAACGTTACCTGTACTCTCGCTCCGGTGTCTGTCCGCACGTAGACTCAAGACTGCATCTACTAAGAGAGAATGCGATCGTACACCAACCTTCCGAAATCAATCACCAATCCTCGTGATGATCCTGATGGTCGGAAACTGTTTATGAGTAATAATGATTATTCATGTCTTAAATTTCAACTCTTATGAAATGATGAAATATCATTACCATTAACTCAAGGATGTATCACGACACTAAATACACATGTGTTGATAGAAAATAACCCATTTCATTAATTATAGTCAAAATTACAATTTTCCCCTAGAGTGTATTACAAGTGTCAGCCTTAATTCTGGTTTAGGAACACTGCACACTATGATCTAACACAATAGCCCATCTTGCAGAAGCACTGCGACTAGCAATGTTTGTATCATAAACTCTGACTTTTAGGTCAAGATGAGGGAGTTCGCTGGTTTAGATATTGACATACATCCACTATTCATAATCACGAGAATTAGAGCTGACACTCTTTAACATACAATTCTATAGGGGCAAATTATAATTTTATGACTATAAATAATAAAATGAATTATTTTCTTATCATAAATGTGTGTATGAGTATCTGTAATACATCCTTTGAACGTCTAAGGTATATGATAATTATATCTTTCACATAGTTGAAAATTAAGACATGAATTTTCATTTATTAACACATAAAATGCTTCCTGACCATAGGATCGTCATGAGGATGGTATATTGATACTGGGAAGGTTAGTGTTACAATTGCTTCTTTACAGTAGATGAGTCTTGAGTCTACAGTGTAGAGACAACCAAAATGAGAGTATAGTACTATTAGAGAATGAGGGCACTGAGCCTAACCACTTTAAGCAGTCATAAGGAAGCCAACCTTCTCGTCGATGACTGACTCGAAGTTGTAAGTGGGTGTTTGGTTTTTTGACCTGAGGTGCATCGAAGTCACCTTGAGGGTGTTATAGTTTGAACTATACCTATGACCGATTCTCCTACGCATTCAGAATCCTGAGGGTTGTATGTTGGCTATAGCATGTTCATTGTAGGAATTGGATTGCACCAAGAGAATCTATCTACCTCGGTGGATGAGGAGAAGCCCTATGATTGATCATGAGAATCAAGTCATAAGCCCATAGCCATGGGTAGAGAGTTGAATAATAGAAAGGGTTTCTTTTAAATTTTTCACATCCGTGACTTGAATCGAATCATGATTAAATTCATATGATTAGAATTAGGGTTGAAGTAGTTTACACCTATAACTGCGGTAGCCAAGATGAAGAACTTATCCACTACAGTGCTACCTAAAGGTTTATTTTTAGTTTTGATAGATTGCCACCATTCTTTAGGTGTCACCTGATTTTGAGCAATTAGAAATTTAGAATGATCATTCCAATTATCTGATTTAGACAATTCTGATCATCTAAAAGGATGTTTCGATGATGTCGAGGTGAATGAGATCATGTTGACATATCCCCATACCATACAGAATTGAATCTAACGGGTCACATAAATAAAGGATTAGATCTGGATAATCATCAATTGGACTAAACCTAGCTCAATTTGATTGAATTAGATTCAATTAGGTTCAAGAAATCGTGGCTGCACATTATTAAACCAACGTGTCTTTTATTATCCATTAAAGTTGCTTTCCTCCGACTAAGCCCAATATGTTATTTGTGCTCACTCAGGTACCTTTACTTTGGTCTAACTAACTTGTCTAGGTTAAGGAAAGGGTGTCTTAATTTTATAATGTAGACAACACCTGCCATTTTTCATCACCTTACTAATCTTGTCCTTTGACTTTGGTCAACGTTGATATTTTTTAGATCTTATAGGACATCTACCACATGTGTCAGCACAATTATGTGGAGAGCAAGATAGGGGCTTGTCCCCTTCAATATGGAGAGGACATGCCTAGCATGGCGTGCACATGAATAGGGATGCTGAGTATCCCATATGGATGGAACTCCAGGTTGCGATACTTGTTGCTCATATTACTTAGTGACCCTTACCTATATTTGATATCTTATGCACCATCTAATGATTTTTGGGCTCTGCATCTGATTGATTTTAGTTCATCTCACAATCATTAGATCTAATTGTACGAAGCAATGCATTAGCCGGGATATGAGTACTATAAGCGCACAAGGGTCTATAAATAAACCCTATTTATGCCCACTTTAAAAAGGGATGTTTCGTCTTGACCCATGCCCCAAGCTGCCCCTCTCTTTCTCCACACCCATCCTTCTGATCTCTCTCTCCATCTCCATGCCCAAGGAAAGTTGGACTTCCAGTTTTGGTGTGATCGAGACAAGAAAAGATGATGAGAAAGGAAGAAGGGCTGCACTGCTGCAGAGATGACTATTGATCGTTTAGAAAGAGTTTTTGAAGATCCTCCAAATTAGATCTAGATCAAATTTATTGGAGAGAGTGATAAAGAAGGGAGAAGATCTCTAATCAATTCGAGTGGGAAGCAGCACGGGGTGTACGGGGGTGATACGATAAAGGCCAGGCCTTGCAATTGCTAGAAATCCAAAATCTCATGCATAAGCAGGATCATCAGAAGGATAATTCAGATTACCCATCTTGGTAATAAATAAATTAGATCATAATTTATTTATTTTTTTTATTTTTAGATCTAATAAAATTAGATCTAGATCATTCTCAAATCTAATAGGTGGCCATTGCTTGAAAGAACATGTTTTGAAATATCTCTCTTCGATCCAATCAATCTGAACGAACCTGATGTCAAAAAATCAGGATTCCCCCTCAAGTGCTCTCTCACCTTTTTAGTAAAATGTGACTTGGTCATTCTTTATCAAAAATACAGAAGATCAAGGTTGAAATGTGATCACATCACTAAGTTCAAGATACCCCTTTAAGCCAACCTACTATGTCCTATTCTTGTTTATATGACCTAGCCCTATGTGCAATAGTAATATCTGTCACATATCTAGTCTAGGATGTTTGCCAGTTGAGATAGACTATATTAACATAGATTTGAAACATATATACCATCATTATTCAATTATTCACAAAAAGTAGTATACTATTCATAATGACATTACAATCTCATTTCTCCTTTATTAAATTTCATAATTCATTCATGACCAAAAGGCCTAACAGAAATGATATTTAAGAGAACAGGGATAGAAATAATAACACATAAGACAATTAATATGAGAGTTCAAATAAGTTTTAAAATTCTTAAGCTAGAAATAGAACTGGTCTTCCAGCTCCAACGTTCAGGAATCTTTCATCTTGCTTGAATCTTCTACTGACCTATAACCCCTGCAATGAATTGCAAATATGATAAGGGCTTTCGATATCCAATACCCAGTTATTAATATCATAAATAAAAAATTATAAGAATATCTATAAATACCAGCAACAGCTTGCTTCTTCCTTTGCCTATTTGGATCCAGGGATGCAATGTACTGAGGATAGTTTCTCTTTCAGTACCCCTACTTCTTGCAAAAGAAGCATTCAGCTTGACTCTTATCGAGCTCCATTTTCTTGGTCTGGCCCTGCATGGATGTCTTAGCCTGAACTTGCACCTTCTTAGCTTTCTTCTTCTTGTTCTTCTTTCCTTTCCCAAAAGATCGAGAATGAGAAGATGAACCTCCCACTAAGTTCACCAACTACTTGTGGAACTGGTGATCCTTTTCAAACTTCTGAAGTAACCCCAATAACCTATGATAGTCAACTTTAGGCTTTGACATTCTATAACATGTAAGGAATGGGAATAAGACTTGGGCAGCGAGTTTAGTATTGCATCTTTTCCATGCTGTTTGTACAAGAAAAAGCCAAGCTTGCTCAGGTGCTCTATTAGCTCGATCATGTATAATACATGATCAGTGATAGAGTCTCCATCCCGCATTCTGGCATTGAAGATGGCACAACTAGTCTTATGCCTCTCAACGTCATCGGTTGTGCTAAAAGAATCCTCCAACACTTGAAGCATGTCTTTTTGTTGAGTCGTCTCAAATCTATGATTGAAGTCATCGCTCATCTTAGCCAGCATAATGCAGTGTATCGTGGTTCGGTCACTGAGCCACTTCTGATAAGTATCTCTAACAATTCTACGTGCATTTGCAGCTGGCTCCTCAGGTGCATCATCTGTTATCACATGTAGAATGCGTTCGTGCTCCAGGACAATCTTTATCTTTTGGTACCAGCTATAGAAGTTGGGTCCCACCAACTTATCATTGTCCAATAATGATCGGAGCGATAGAAAAGTGGCTATATCTGCACAAAGAAAAATCATAAGCTAATTAGTAATTGATTTATCAAACCTAGAGATTTGGACTTTAATCAAAAGGATCTTCCACTATTTTATTCGAATTGGTAGCTTGTACCTCTAATTCGAGGAATTATTCTAATTTCTTAGTGGGTACTAGAATCTACATAGACTGCCTGCGAGCCCAACTTTGGTTTGTCAACCTATGTGCAACTAAGGATAGGTTCATAACCAATTGTTTCTCCAAACAACTTCTAGTAATTAAATTTTGCCCCAGCCCCTGATCAGTTGGCTTTGGCTTTCTCAGAAAAGGGTCCAGTTAGGTCCAACCATTAACATGACCATACTTAGCCCATCCAACTAATGAATGATCAGGCCCAATTTTGGTTGGCCCACCTAACCACCATTTAGAAAGATATATCCAAGAGATCATATAATGAATAATAATTTCATCAACTGATAAGCACCAGTCCTTTAGGCCTCCAATGATTATCCAACTGATGGACCCATTATCATCAACTTTAATGGGAGGCTATGATCTAGTTATCATATAACTATTCTATTTTAGGGACCTAATAATTTTAGAGAATTTAATTTAAAGATGAGGAAAGTTTAGATGAACCAGCTTGTCATGATCCTTCCACTAACATCACCAAGTCAGCATAAGGGAGACCATTAATAGGCTGGTTTATGAGAACCTAAATTAGTCAAACTGATTTACCTAGCTGATATCGGACAGCTCGAATAGTCAAGTCATTGGATCAAAACATAATTTTACCAAGAGGCCAGCTAAGTTTGATCAGTAGGAGGGTCTGCCAAAGCTTGCCTTAGACACCATAAAAAATGGTCAGATAAGTGTGCTGCCAATTAAAGACCACTGGTCTGATTTATCTTAGACACCAACTGGTTTAATTAGTTTCAATTAGATCAACCTAACAGTTCATGCTAGACCACGTAGCCAAGAATCAAGTCCATCTTCGATCTCATTAAAGACATGGACTTGACCAACTATAACTATTGTAATTAATCTAGAGAATCCTTGACCTAATCTAAGACAATAATTGATTAGATTTAGTCAATTCTCTAATTAAGTCTATTCTTTAATCTAACCTTAGGTATAATCCAATTAATAGACCTAATCCCCACTAATCCATTTAACTCAATGTGTGATGATTCGTGTCTTAGGATCTTCAATTTACAATCCTAGATCCTTATCAAACAACTTCTTAATTCTTAATTAAGTTTTGGGTTGAGGGTTGGGGTTTGACTTTTTGAAAATAATTTTTATATTTGTAAAATATTTTTATAACATGGTTCTACTAACCAAGTTGCATGTTTGATTCATAATCAATATGCATGTAAGAAGAGCATGAAACTACTTTAGATCTAATCTAAACAAGTTCATGTAATTGAAACAATTTCAACATCAATCAATCATAAGTCAACGTAGAACAAATCTAACATATTTATGATAATTAAAATTAGATTAAAATATTTTTAATCAAATCATAAAATCTCATAGATCTAATGTAAAATTTTATGATTAAAGTTTTAGATCAGAACGTACTAGGACAACATTTTCACTATAAGAAGTAACCTTACAATAGGACAACCTTATGAGATCAGTCCATGCAAACTAAAATTTTATTTTAGATTTAAAACTTTTTAAATCAAATAAATTATAAATAGAATTAGATCATATTTAATAAACTTATGAATAATATTAGATCTATTCGAACTAGGATAACCTTCGCACTATAAGGGATAAATCTTACAACAGGACAACCTTAAAGCAGTTCATATGATCTGAGATTTAAATTTTAGATTTAAATATCAGATTATTAATTAGATCTAATCCAAAAATAATCCAAGCATGCATCAATAATCATATAATAATTAACTTAGCACTGATACTAATTGAAGAAACCAAATCTAAGGTTTTAGGATTAGATCTTGAAACTTTTTCTAGATCAACAATGAAAGACTCAAAATTAATCTAGTTAATTTTAAATATCAGATAATGTTAAATATGTGTGCCCTAGAAGCTAGAATTGACTGACACTTGTAATATACTTCTAGGAGTAAAATTATAATTTTGATTATAAATAATAAAATGGATTATTTTCTATCATATATGTGTATTTAGTGTCTGTGATACATCCCTTGAGTTAATGGTAATGATAATTCTTATTTTTAAGAATTAAAAATTTAAGATAAGAATTTTCATTATTAACTCATAAAATACTCCTAACCGTGGGATCATCATGAGGATGGTGATTGATCCAGAAGGTTAGTGTACAATCGTTTCTTTATAGTAGATGAGTCTTGAGTCTATGGTGTAGAGACACCAGAGTGAGAGTACAGATACTCGTTAGAGAATGAGGACACTGAGCGTGACCACCTGGAGTAGTCAGACAGAAGTCTACCTTCTCGTCAATGACTGACTCAAAGCTGCAGTGGTGTGTCTGGTTCTTTGACCTGAGGTGCATCGACAGCTCACCGTGAGGATGTTATAGTTTGACTACACCATGACTCGGTCACCTAGCCATTCAAAATCTTGAGGTGTATGTTGGCTATAGCATGTTCGTTATAGGAATTGGATTGCACCAAGATGGAATCTATCTACCTCGATGGACGAGGAGAAGCCCTATGATGATCATGAGAATCAAGTCCATAAGCCTATGGCCATGGTAGACAGTGAAATAATAGAAAGAGTTTCTATTAAGGTTTTTACATCAGACTTGAATCGAATGATTAAATCATATGATAGAAATTAGGGTTTGACAAATTCAACTTAACCCTAATCTGATCGGGGCTCAAGATAGAAGAACTTAATCACACAAGTTGCTGCATCGAGAGGTTCATTTTCAGTTTTGATGGGTTGCCACCATATACTGCTAGGTGTCACTGGTGGATTTTGAGAGCAATTAGAATGATTTAGATGATCGATCATTCCAATCATCTGAATTAGAAGAGTTCTTATCCATCGAAAGGAGTTTCGATGATGTTGATGATGGAGATCATGACATATCCCATTATCATACAGAACGGAACCTAACTGGGTCACACAATAAGGGTTTGGATCTGGATATCATCAATTAGACTAACCTAGTTTAATTGATTTAAATTAGATTCAATTAGGTTCAAGAAAATCATGCTAGCACACGATTGAACCTAACATTCCCCTTTTTCTATCATTAAAAGTTATCTCGATTGAGTCAAATGTGTTCATGCTCACTTAGGTACCTTTGCCTGATCTGACTGGAGTTTGTCCAGGTTAGAAAATGGTTATCTTAATTTATGAGATAAATTTGAGATAACACCTACCATTTTTCGTCACCTGCTAATTCTTATGCTTTGACTTTGGTCAAACATTTACCTTTGACCCTTGGACATCTTCTCATGTGTCATGCACCCATAGGAGAGACTTTTTGACAAAGTCCATCAGCCATTTTGTAGGTAGATAGAGGGTGCATGCTTAGGATGGCATGCACCCCATGTGGATAAACACTGGAGTCCCATACGGATGGGACTCCAGGTTGCTTCTTGGATTCAAACTAGATGACCCTTACCTATAGACTTTGACCAGTCTTAGGCATCATCTAAGGATGAATCTATGGGGCTCTCATCTGGTTGGATCAGGTGATGTCATCCCACCAATTAGATTTAGATCTGACTGCACGAAGCAACACGATTGGTCGGGATGATGCAGCACTTAATGGCGCAATAGGGTCTATAAATAAACCCTATCTGCGCCTAACTTTTTGTGAGTTCCTCTTAGCCCATGCCCCAAGGCTATCTCTCTCCCTCCTCCAAGCCATCTTTTGATCATCTCTCTCCTATCCATGCCCAAGGAAGTTGGGCCTTCAGTTTGGTGCGATCTAGGCAAGAAAAGACTGACAAGAAAAGAAGAAGGCAGCACTACTGCAGAGACGACTGCTGATCTTCAAAAGAAGTTTTGAAGATTCTCCAAATCTGATCTAGATCTAATTTTTGGAGGTGTGATAAAAAAAGAAAAAATCTCTAGATCCAGCCTGAATGGATATCAGTAGAGACCAGGTCCTTGCATGGCTAGATCCAGAATCTCAGGCAATCAACAAAATCATCAATGGGTAATCGGATTACCCATATCAAGATAAAACTAATTTAGATTTAATTTAATTTAATTATTTTATTTATCAAATCATAAAATTAGATCTAAAAAATATTATATCTGATTTAGATCTAAAAATTTTTTTTTGAAATATGCCTCTTGATCCAATCAGATTTGAACGAACCTGATCCAAAAAATCATGATTTTTTTCAACTGGTATCAGAGCCAGGTTGCATTAAAATTTATTTAGATCTAATTTAATTTGATAAATTAGTGATTTCAGATATTACATGAGATATTATTAGATCTAAAATTAGAAAATTAAAAAATTAAAATTAATTAATCTAGATCTAATATGTATGAGATACATAACTAGACTAAAAATAGAATTATTCTATGTGTAGTCTAGTATAATCATAATTTTTATCTGATTAAATATAATTTTAATATTTATTTATTTACTATTTTTTGATCTTGTAAATATTATAATTATATCAAAAATAAAAAATAAATTAAATTTAATTTGTTCATATGAGATATGATAGTTGCATGTTTAGACTAGTTGTAGAATAGTTCTACAATAGGATCTAGATTAAATTTTATTTGATGAGATCAAATTTAAATTTAATTTTTTAGATGATTATGAGATAATTTAGATCTAAAAGATATGCATGATATGATGTATACAAAATATATTTTAATTAGATCAATTTTCTTATATGAGATATATGCTTAGATCTAATTAGTTTTTGTAGATTAGTTGTATTTCTGATTAAGGCATTCCCCTTGGCCGTCCGTCATAAGAATAAAGTAGGATTTAAAGATCCTCTCCTTCCATTCGATGGGGTGTTCTTATGATGTGTAGGGGTGCTGCATGTTCGTCCTTAATCAAAAATTAAAAACTTACTTTCTGCAAAATCCTAGATCCTGAAACCCTAGGATCTTATTTACATGTTTTGTTTATGAACCCTAAACTTAATTAAGAATTAAGATTATGAAAATATATTAGGTCTAAAATTAAGAATTTTAGATCTAAGACATATTCATAAAATTGGGTTCGGGCTTGGGTAGCTCAATTAGGTCTAAGCGGTTGATCAAACCGAATCAAGAGTTGGTTAGATGGGATCAACAATGCTTAAATTGACCAGCCTAATAGGATTAAGTCTGGGTCAAGATCGAGTCACGTGAGTGATCGATCAAGCTAAGACCTAATTAGGCTTAGTGGTTAGAGTCTGGATTGTAGGCTAATCCGATTGGTTCTAGCTCAATAATTTGGTGTCTAAGATAAGTTTGGCAGATACGATCGACTGATTTTTAATTGAAAGCTACTCGATTCGAATGTGTTCCTATCGAGTTAATGGCATATCCCTTCCATCGGTCTACTTACCTAGCCATGTTTGTTGACTCAGTTTTGATCTGAGGTGGTTAATAATCCGAGCTAACCCATGCCACTAGGTTAGTCATAATGGTTAATGACTATGTCAAGTCTAGTTTAATGAGACCTAAATCAAATCTCTCTAAGAAAAGATTAAGTCTAAGGTCTTCCACCATTGTAGATGTACGGGCCCTTCCCAAAGTTGATTATTCTCGACTGATTACAGTGGCTCAGTTGCACCGAGAAGATGCAACCATGTCTATTAGGCATTGGATGCTATGTGCTAGAGGATGAATTGGGCTCAATATTTTGGATACGGTGAGAGACTCAATTAGAAATCCAATTTGTGCAAATGGTGGGTCTGACTTAACTAAGGAGTGGATCAATATTTTGGACATGGTGAGATTCATGAATTAGAGATCAAGTTTGGGTGCATCATGATTAGAGAATCATTGAACAAGAGTTGTTCACTCATTGGCTAACCCATCACCAATAATTGTTAGGTGAGGTGATGAGTCAGTTGGTGGGACCACACCATCCACTAGAAATCAGTAATCGTGGAGATTTTCGCATCTCTATAGAGAAAGTGTAGGAATCTGAGAAAATAGTGGGAGCTAATTTATTTAGAAATAAAATTTCTAAATAAATTGGTTAAGTCTTAATTATAATATCTATCTAGAAACTTTGACTCTCTATAGAAAAATGTCTGCATCCAACCCACTAGCACGAATCCTGGACACCCATAGACTGATCAAACCAAATTATAAGGATTGGCTTCGAAACTTCAAAATTATTTTGGGTTACAAGAAGTTAACTCATGTATTGGACTAGGATCCTCCCACCTTACCAGCTCGTCCATCCGCTGAGCAGAGATCATCCCTAGATAAGTGGACAGACAATGATAATAAGGCTAGATACAACATGTTGGCCTCGATGTTTGATGAACTTTAATGCCAACATGAAGATATTAGGACTGCTCACGAAATGTTGGCTTACCTACAAGAGATGTTTGGTGAACAGAGTCATGCAGCCAAGTATCAAGTCACTAAATGACTATTCAAGGCTAAGATGCATGATAGGCAGTCTGTCCAAGATCATTATCTGATGAGGATCAAGGACATAGAAGAGCTTAAGAAGCTCAGAGTGAGGTTGGACTTAGATCTGTAGAATGATATAATTCTACAATCTTTGACTGATGCATATGGGCAGTTCATCATGAACTACCATATGCATAAACTTCAAAACTCCTTGGCTAAACTTATGAACATGCTGGTTGCCACTAAGCTTTTCATGAAAGGTTCTAAAGGCTCAGTACTTGCTATGGAACAGACTTCTTCCAAGAGAAAGTCTTTTGGAAAGAAGAAGAAGTCTGTGAAAAAGTAGAAGGTGGAAGGAGGAAAGAAGAAAAAGGCAAAGCTGAAGAAGAAGACCGCTGACAAAGGAAAGTATTTCTATTGCAACAACGATGGCCACTAGAAGTGGAACTATCCTACTTACCTAGCCACCCTAAAGAAGAAAGACGCAGGTCATTCTAGAGGTATGCTCATTATTGAGTCTAACCTTATGGTTTCTTCTACATCCAGTTGGATGCTTGACTCTGGTTCTAGTGCTCACTTATGCACTTCTATGCAGGATCTTAAGGATAGCAGGAGGCTGAGGGATGGTGAGATGATCCCGTGCAATAAAAATGGAGCAAGAGTTGCTGCCACAGTCGTGGAAACATATCCTCTTCGACTACCATCTGATTTAGACTTAGTATTAAAAGACTGTTATTATATGTCTGCAGCAAGTAGAAATTTGATTTCTATTTCTTATCTTGCATTAGAAAGCTATGTAATTAGTTTTCTTAATTATGATTATAACATTCTTTATGAAAGAAATAAAATTGCAAATAATTTTCTTATTAACGGTCTTTATCAGTTACATGTTGATGTATCTATTTTTAATTTTGAGCAAAATGTGAATGCCATAAAATCAAAATGATCTAGGAATAGTCCAAATGATAGATATCTATGGCACCTAAGACTAGGTCATATAGCAGAAGATAGGGTTAACAAATTGGAGAAAATCGGACTATTGACTCCGTTGACTTTCGAGTCATATCCAATTTGTGAATCTTGTCTTCATGGCAAAATGACTAAACTTTCTTTTGTAGGATATGAGGAAAGGGCCATGGATCTTCTTGCCCTAGTACATACTGATGTGTGCGGCCCATTTGATATGCCGACTAGAGGCAACATTATCTACTTCATAATCTTTATTGATGATTTATCTAGGTATGGTATGTGTATCTTATGAGACACAAGTTTGAAGCTTTTGAAAAGTTCGAAGAATTCAGACATGAAGTAGAAAAGCAAATTTGAAAATTCATTAAGGTTCTTCGATCAGATCGAGGAGGTGAATACCTTAGTCAAGAATTCTTGGACTATCTCAAGAAAAGTGGCATAGTCTCTCAATGGACTCCACCTGGAATACCTCAACTCAATAGGATTTTGGAATGGAGGAATCGGATCCTATTAGATATGGTTCGATCCATGATGAGCTTCACCGATCTTCTTGATTTTCTTTGTGGATACTGTTTGTTAACTGCAATATACTTACTGAACAGGATTTCTTTTGAAATCATTCCTACCAGACCGTATGAGATATAGCAAGGTAAGAAACCAAGTCTGAGTCATCTCAGAATTTGGGATTGTCCGACTCATGTCAAAAGACAACAAGCAAACAAGTTAGACTTTAGATCCTTTAAAGCTCGATTTATAGGATATCCTAAAGAGTCATTAGGATATTATTTCTACATTCCGAAAGATTATAATGTGATTATGAGTCGACATGCCATCTTTCTTGAAAAATAGTTTATTCAAGATAACAGCATTGGAAAGCAGATTAAGCTTGAAGAGAAAGTCTCACAATAGCAACGAGCTAAGGACCAAATGGAACCAAATCAGATTGAGCCAATTCATACACTACCTCCTCCACCTTGTAGATCAAAAAGGGTTTCCCATCCCCCTAAGAGGTACTTAGGTAGTATTTCAGAGGATGTAGAGAAAATATTCCTTGTAGGAAATGGGGTTCATGGTGATGATCCCAAAATCTATAACGAGTCGATATCAGATATCAACTCCGAGAAATGGTTAGACCCAATGAAGTCAGAAATTGACTCGATGCACTCAAACCAAGTCTGGACCTTGGTAGATCCACCAAAAGGTATAGTATCTATTGGATGTAAATGGATCTACAAGAGAAAGATTGGTGCAGATGGGAATGTGGAGACATTCAAGGTTAGATTAGTGGCAAAAGATTATAGTCAATGCAAAGGCATTGACTATTAGGATACCTTTTTGCCAATAGCTATGCTTAAATCCATCCACATATTGCTTGTTGTTGCAGCATATTTCGATTGTGAAATATGGCAAATGGACGTGAAAATGGCATTCTTAAATGAATATCTTGAGGAAGATATCTATATAGAACAGCCGCTAGGTTTCACATCTAGTGATGATGATTACAAGGTTTGCAAGCTGCAAAGGTCCATATATGGACTTAAGCAAGCATCTCAGAGCTGGAATACTCATTTTAATGATGTGATCAAATTATTTGGTTTCATCAAAAATGAGGAGCCATATGTCTTCAAAAAGATCAGTGAGAGCGCTGTTGTCTTCCTCGTATTGTACGTGGATGACATCCTCCTTATCGAAAATGATATTCCGATGTTGACCATAGTTAAAATATGGTTATCTAAAAAATTCTCTGTAAAAGACCTGGGAGAAGCATCCTTTATTCTAGGAATTAAGGTCTATCAAGATAGACCAAATAGGATGCTAGGACTTTCATAGAAAATGTACATAGAGGAAGTGCTAAAGAGATTTAGCATGGAAAACTCTAAGAGGGGTTTAGTACCCTTCAGACATGGTATTCATCTTTCCAAGAAGATGTGCCCTAACACACCTAAGGAAATAGAACACATAAGCAAGATCCCCTATGCTTCAGCAATAGGGAGCCTCATGTATGCCATGTTATGTACACCACATGATATAGCCCATGCCGTAAGTGTCACGAGTAAATATCAGTCGAATCCAGATGAAGAACACTGAACTTTTGTGAAATGTATCCTTAGATACTTGAGAAGAACTAAGGATATGTTACTGATCTTTGGTAATGGAGAACTCCAAGTCCAGGGATATACAGACTCGGACTTTATGTCCGATGTAGATGATCGAAAGTCGACATCTAGGAGTCTATTTTTATGCAATGGTGGAGCTGTTAGTTGGAAAAATTCCAAGCAGACAGTAATAGCAGATTTCATCATGGAAGCAGAATACATCTCTGCATCAGAAGCTGCAAAGGAGGTATTCTGGTACAAAAAGTTTGCCACAGAGATCAGAGTGATGCCATTAGATGCCATTCCTCTGTACTGCGATAAAAATGGTGCCATAGCCCTTGCTAAGAAGTTGAGGTCTCATAAAAAATCTAAGCACATCAAGCGGCGATACAACACCATCTACGATTACCTCGAGAAGGGTTACTTAGAGGTCAAGAGAGTCGATTCTATAGATAATGCGGTAGACCAGCTTACAAAGCCGTTGGGCCAACAGAAGATCGAAGCCCACCTTTAGAAGATGGGACTTAGATTTGTAGCCAATTGACTTTAGGTCAAGTGGGAGTTTGTAAAATATGTGTGCCCTAGAAGCCAAAATTAGCTGACACTTGTAATACACTTCTAAGGGCAAAATCATAATTTTGACTATAAATAATAAAATAGATTATTTTCTATCACATATGTGTATTTTGTGTCTGTGATATATCTCTTGAGTTAATGATAATGATAATTCTTATTTTTAAGAGTTGAAAATTTAAGACAAGAATTTTCATTATTAACTCATAAATGCTCCTGACCGTAGGATCATCATGAGGATGGTGATTGATCTGGAAGGTTAGTTTACAATCGCTTTTTTATAATAGATGAGTCTTGAGTGTATGGTGTAGAGATACTGAATTGACAGTATAGATACTCGTTAGAGAACGTGGGCACTGAGCGTGACCACCTCGAGTAGTCATAAGGAAGTCTATCTTCTCATCGATGACTGACTCAAAGCTGTAGTAGTGTGCCTTGTTCTTTAATCTGAGGTGCATCAGTAGTTCATCTTGAGGATGTTATAGTTTGACTACACCATAACTCAGTCTCTTAGCCATTCGGAACCCTGGGGTGTATGTTGGCTATAGCATGTTCATTGTAGGAATTGGATTGCACCAAGATGGAATCTATCTACCTCGGTGGCTGAGGAGCAGCCCTATCTACCTCGGTGTTGGCTATAGCATGATCATGAGAATAAAGTCCATAAGCCTAGGGCCGTGGCAGAGAGTGAAATAATAGAAAGAGTTTCTATTAAGGTTTTCACATCAGACTTGAATCAAATGATTAAATCATATGATAGAAATTAGGGTTTGATGAGTTCACCTTAACCCTAATATGATCGGAGCTCAAGATAGAAGTACTTAATCATACAAGTAGCTGCACCGAGAGGTTCATTTTTAGTTTTGATGGGTTAACACCATATACTACTAGGTGCCACTGGTGGATTTTATGAGTAATTAGAATGATTTAGATGATCGATCATTCAAGTTGTCTGAATCAGAAGAGTTTCGATCCATCGAAAGGAGTTTCGATGATGGAGATCATGACATATCCCATTACCATACAGAACTAAATCTAACTAGATCAAACAAACAAGGGTTTGGATCTGGATATCATCAATTGGACTAACCCTGTTCAATTGATTTGAATTAGATTCAATAAGGTTCAAGAAAATCATGCTAGCACATGATTGAACCTAATAGCTCCTTTTTCTATCATTAAAAGTTATCTCGACTGAGCCAAATATGTTTGTGCTCATTCAGGTACCTTTACCTAGTCTGATTGGAGCTTGTCCAGGTCAGAAAAGGATTGTCTTAATTTATGAGATAAATTTGAGACAACACCTGCCATTTTCCATCACCTACTAATTCTTGTGCTTTGACATTGGTCAAATGTTGACCTTTGACCCTTGGACATCTTCCCATGTGTCATGCACCCATAGGAGAGACTTTTTGACCAAGTCCACCTACCATTTGGCTGGTAGATAGAGGGTGCACGCCTAGGATGGTATGTGCCCTATGTGGATAAACACTGGAGTCCCATACGGATGGAACTCTAAGTTGCTTCTTGGATTCAAACTAGGTGACCCTTACCTATAGACTTTGACCAGTCTTATGTGCCATCTAAGGATGAATCTATAGGACTCTCATTTGATTGGATCAGGTGATATCATCCCATCAATCAGATTTAGATCTGATTGCACGAAGCAACGCGATTGGCTGGGATGATGCAGCACTACATGGCGCAGCGGGATCTATAAATAAATCCTGTCTGCACCCAACTTTTTGTGAGTTCCTCTTAGCCCATGCCCCAAGGCTACCTCTCTCCCTCCATGCCATCTTTTGATCATCTCTCTCCTCTCCATGCTTAAGGAAGTTGGGCCTTCAGTTTGGTGCGATCCAAGCAAGAAAAGGCTGATGAGAAAAAAAAAAGGCAGCACTTCTATAGAGATGACCGCTGATCTTCAGAAGAAATTTTGAAGATCCTCCAAATCAGATCTAGATCTAATTTTTGGAGATGTGATAAAGAAGGAGAAGATCTTTAGATCCAGTCTGAGTAGATACTAGTAGAGGCCAGGTGCTTGCATTGCTAAATCCAGAACCTCAGGCAATCAGCAAGATCATCAATAGGTAATTGGATTACCCATATCAAGATAAAACTAATTTAATTTAATTTAATTTAATTTTTTTATTTATCAAATTATAAAATTATATCTAAAAAATGTCAGATCTAATTTGGATCTAAGAGAAAATTTTTGAAATATACCTCTTAATCCAATCAGATTTGAACGAACCTGACCCGAGAAATTAGGATTTTCCTTCAGATAATTCTTAGATATAAGACTATATTATATGATTATTGCATGGCATTTAAATCTAAAATCAAAAATAAATAAGAAGGAAAGGTTGATCACATCAATCTAGATCTATACTATATCTCATGCATGTATAAAAAAATATTAGATCAGATCTAATACCTAAGCGAGTTAGATATTCTAGCTCACTGATCTGGGCTTGAAGATGAAGTTGCAAGCCATACACACGTCCGGCCTCTAGGAGTCGTCCACACATGCCGACGATCACGATCAAAAATCCAGATGTTGGAAATTAGCACAGTATGCTAGTACTGTGCTGATCTTTCTTTAACCATTGATCAGATGCCTTCTTTCTTCTAGATTAGACTCTTCCAAAGAGGAGAAGGAGGAGAAGAGGTTTTAGATATGAGACACTCTCAGAAAACCCAAGGAAGAAGGAAGACCCTCTTCTTCTTCTCTTTGCTCTCACCTAGACACCTAGTTTTGTGTCTATTGAATCTTAATGCCCAGAAGTTCTCTCTCTTTTATTTTCACACACCTCAAATCCCTCTCAAAGGTCTATAAGCCATGAAAATTTCAAGCCAAAATTCATTCAAAATATATAGAAAAAGAAGAGTCCTTGTCTAGGTCAAATACTAGATAAGGAAAGGTCAAATAGGGCAAGTCAAGGGTTGGGTGCCCCCTCCAAAATTTTTGGCATGTACCAGTAAGGAAAGGCAAAAAAAAAAAAAAAAATATAGGATCTCCT
>QRFJ01005467.1:0-17934 GCA_006176705.1 Cocos nucifera | reverse complement strand
AAGAAAGAGTATGTATATATCTACTAAAAGAAGATGTTACTCTATTACGTGAACAACCACAAGGTTCAAATTTGACATCCCTGCAGCCCATTTAGAATGCATGAGCAGATTCTTATAAACCTTCCGCAGTCTGTCGTATTGAAGTCCCTTCGAAGGTCCGATCTGGACGGGAAGTTTCTGAGTAGGTATGCGTTCGCCAAATGAAATATGCCATGATAGAGACCTGATATTGCCCATGCTGTGAGTATCACGAGCAAATATCAATCGAATTCAGGTGAAAACATTGAACTTTTGGTGAATATTATCTTTAATACCTGAGAAGGACTAAGGATATGTTTCTAATTTTTGATAATGGAGAACTCCAGGTCCAGGGGTATACAGACTTAGATTTTATGTCCGACATAGATGATCAAAAGTCGACATCTAAAAGTCTTTTTATTTGTAATGATGGAGCTATCAATTGGAAAGAGTTCCAAGCAGACGGTGATAGCAGACTCTACCATAGAAGTAGAGTACATCGCTATATCAGAGGCTACAAAGGAGGTATTCTAGTATAAAAAGTTCACCACAGAGCTCAAAGTGATGCCATCAGATATCGTCCCTCTGTACTGCGATAATAATGGTGTCATAGCCCTTGCTAAGGACCCAAGAATCTCATCAAAATTTAGCACATCGGCTGGATACCACCTCATCCATGTATTACCTCAAGAGGGATACATCGAGATACAAGAAGTCACATGTAGACAATGCGACAGACCACTGACAAAGTCATTGAGCCAAACAGAAGATTAAAGCCTAACCTTAAAAAGAAATGGAGATTCAGATTTGTAGCCAATTGACTTTAGGTCAAGTGGGAGTTTGTTTGATGTGTGTCTTAGAAGTCAGATTGGCTAACAATTGTAATACACTTCTAAGGATAATTTTATAATTTTTAACTATAAATTAATAAAAGAGTTATTTTCTATCATAGTGTGTATTTAAAGTGTCTTTGATACATCCTTTGAGTTAATGATAATGACAATTCATATTTTCAAGAGTTGAAAATTTAAGACATGAATTCTCATAATTGACTCATAAACTGCTCTCAACCATAGGATCATCATAAGGATGGTGATCGATCCGAAAGTTTGGTGTATGATCACTTTCTTAGGATAGATATCTCTTGAGTCTTTGGTGTAGAGACATCGGAGCGAGAGTATAGGTACTCATTAGAGAACGAGGGCATTGAGCATGACCACCTCGAGTAGTCATAAGAAAGTCTATCTTCTCATTGATGACTGACTCGATGCTGCAGTGGTGTGTTTGGTTCTTGAACCTGAGGTGCATCGACAGTTTCATCTTGAGGGTGTTGTAGTTTGACTACACCATAACTTGATCTCTTAGTCATTCGGAATCCTGAGGTGTATGTTGGCTATAGAATGTTCATTATTGGAATTGAATTGCACCAATAGAAGATCTATCTACTTTGGTAGATGAGAAGTAGCTCTATGATAATAATGAGATTAAGTCCTTAAGTCCATGGCCATGGCAAAGTGAAGATGATAGAAAGAGTTTCTACTAGAATTTCACATCAAACTCGAATCAAATGATTAATTTATATGATAGATATTGGGTATGACGAGTTCACCTTAATCCTAATCTTGTTAGGGCTCAAGATAAAAGAACCCTATTATTAGAAAAAATGTCCTAAAGTCAATTATCTTAGTAGATGATTGGAATTAGTATATGAATTATCTAATAATAATAGTTATTTGGCTGGTTCATCATAGAAGTTCTATCTTTCTTAAATGAACTCCTAAATTATGATGAAGTTCTTAGAACCACAATCAATCGATAAAGAAGGATTTATCGGATGGTTCTTAAATTGTTCACGACCAAATGATAAGTTATTAATAAGGATGATAACTTATCGAGTGTAGGTTGCTGTACACCATATGCATTGGTTGTCCTCATAACCAAGTGGTGTGGAGACACTGGTATGGCATCCAGGTAAGATGTAGGAGTACATCTATACTGAACGTGATCAATGTAGCACTCCACTATCAAGAATAGCTAGCTAAGGCCAATGGGTATAAGTGTCCCTCCGACCTAAGATCACCATGATGACTTGCAAGTAACTCACTGTACTTTGGTGCTGGACTGTCTGTATTTCTAATATAGGTTCGAAAGATTTTTAAGTATAGTCAAGTACTTATGAAGTCGGTGTGTGAGTCAAGATGGGATTGACCACTCCTTATTAGCTTCAGAAAGAGAATATTTCGTTGTGTTTCAATTTACCAAAACCTAGGCCTGGGTAATCCTCATGAGGAGTCATGAGATTTGCAAAATTTTGAGACATAATAGAGATGACTTGTATGATTGTTTGATAGCATACTCGAAGTCATCTTGAGAATTAATGGTCAAAGGTCAATGGGATGAATTATACAGTAACCATGGGCTAGGGTTCTAAGAATGTTGCTTTGCATCCTATCCGAATGTCGAAAATCATTGCTAGATGGTTACTTCGACTGGTATAGGAATTGATTCCTATGCTACCAATTTAGGTTCGAACCTATAGGATTACACATATAAGAGATTTTAACTTAATTAAATGATTAATGGATGATTGAGAATCATTCTGAGGTCAAATATTCAATGCGATTGATATTTGACCTAATGCAAGCATTGATATTTGACCTAATGCAAGTATTGCAGGATGAACGATTCATAATTAGATTACTAATTGACTCAATTTAATTGAGCAATCAGGCTGAGATTAAGTTTAATTGAATTAGATTCAATTAGAATTGATTTGAACTTAATAAAATTATGTTTAATTAGTTTATTGGATAAGCCAATTGCAAGAGAAAATTAATTTCTAGTTGGACTAGGATTTGAGTGCACCTAATTCATAGTTGAGTTAGAATTTAAATCAGATTTAAATATGATTTAAACCTAACTTAATTAGATTTCTAGTTGGACTATGATTATTCATAATTAGGCTTGTATTAATCTTATTTTAATTAGGTTAAAAATTGGTTTGACCTAGTCAATACATGAGAATCCTAATTAGACTAGGATTCCTTGTTTCCTTCCTTGTGCAAATTATCTCCAATGCCCACCTAATTTTATTTTCAGATTTTCTCTATGATTTTCATGCCTAATATTGATTTCCCATGCTCCATATCTGGTTTAATTTGAATCAAATCTGATTTGACCCTTTTTGGAAAGTGATTTGGATTTGTTTCCTTTTGAAAGAGTCCCTCTTGACAAAAATTCCTCTTCCCTTGTTGCACCAATTTTCTCCATGCCATATTTGCTTTTTGTGGCCACTTTTTTCTCTCCTTTTGTGCATGGTTTTTTTGTCTCCATGTAAGAAAAATAGGGGAATGGGCATCCAAGAGTTGGATGCCCCATAGCTTCCTTGTTTGACTAGGTCATTTGACCTAATCTCCCTTATTTTATGGCGCCTCCTATTAGATAAGAGTAGGGGCATCAAAAATTCAAGAGTTCCATGAAAAAGAAAGAAGAAAAACAGGAGCATGCCATGAGGGATGATGGCGTCCAACTTCTTGGAGAAAATCCTTCAATTATGACATCAATAGTTGATGTCTTGATGAAGACAAAGATAAGAATAATATCTTCTCATCTAGTTTCCTTTCATGGTTTGTTTTCTTATTTTTTCTTTATGATTTTTATATGATAAAAATATAAGAGAGATAGAGGATGAGGGCATGGGAATCTATGCTCCAAGATGTTGGGGCATGAAGATCAATTTTAGACATGATTTGATCATGTCCTGATGAGAGAAGGAAAAGAGAAGATGGTCTTCTCTTAGGATTTCTTTGAGAACCCTTCTTCTCTATATTTTTGTATGATTTTTCTATAAGAAAAATTAGAGTGTGTAAGATATAAAAATATGAGAAAAGCCTAGGAGAGAAGGTTTTTTCTTTGTTCTAGCATAAGAATGTTTTCAGGATATCAGTCGTTGATGTCTTGAAAGAGAAGATTTATCTTCTCTTAGGATCTTTTTCTAATGTGTTTTATTTCAGATTTATGAGAGATCCAAAGGTTGAATTTCTCTTCTAATCCTCCTCTTGTTCTTCGACTCTTGGAATGTTCAAGAGATCCAAAGAATAAATTTAGATTAACCATCCGGAGGGATCTACGAGAAGCTAGCACTTCGAGCATATTTTTGTTCGACGAACCTCCGATTTTATTGCAATCCCATGTAGATCTGCTATAGAGGTCGGACGTATGTGCGGTTCTAAAGGCAATAACAAATATCAATCACAGAGTTCTCAACCTGCACAAGGTAAGAGATATGATCTCTCCTCTCACCTAGATGTGATCTAGGTTTCAGATCTATAATTATTCCAGATCTAGGGTATTAATTTGATCAATATCAAACCCTTTTAATTTTAGATTTAAAATGCATTATGACATGTTCTAGATCTTATTTGTAGGGTTTAGTAATTTTATTACATTCATTTGTAGATTAATTGGTTTAATTTACATGTTCTGCTACATTATTTTCAAAAAGTTTTTAAAATTCATGAATGAAATCCTGTGTATTTTTCATCAGTGGTATTAGAGCATCCAGGTTCTTTTATAATATGTTCATATATGCTTGAGGATAAATCTAAAAATTAAAACTAATTATAGATCGCACATACTACCATAAGGTTATCCTGTTGTAAGGTTAATCCCTTACAATGGAAAGGATGTCCTAGTATGTGCTGATCTGAATATGAATCATGAACTATTTAGATTAGATCTAAGAAATTTATGATTTAATTTTTTGATTTTAAATCTAAAATGAAATAAATGTTAGATCTATTTTAGAATATTTAGATTGGATCTAAATAATATTGGATTGCACATATTGCTATAAGGTTATTTTGCTGTAAAGTTTATCCCTTACAGTGGAAAGGTTGTCCTGATATATGCTAACCCAAATAACCTAAATCATAAATATATTAGATGAGATCTAAAATAATTTATGATTTATTTTTAAATTTTTTAATCTAATTTTAAATGGTTTATGGTCTGATCCATATGATGTGTTTTATGTTTAGATTTAGATCCTCTTATTGTATATGTTGATATGTAATTTTTATTCTGAATCTAGAATATGTATGACATACTTGTTTTATAGAATTTAAATTGATAACTTATTTTCTATAAAATTCTAGATTCAAAATCTTAGGATATGATCAAAATATTAAAATAAATTAGATCTAAAATCATTTATTGAATATGATTCAATATAAACTATTTATAATTTAAAAATATTTTAAATGATCAAATCAAAAATTAGTTCTGAGATTCCATAAATCCAAAACTCATAAGCTTGAACTTAATTAAGAATTAAGTGATTATTTAGGATCTAGGTTTGTGATTTGAAGATCCTAAGATAATTTCATAAAATATGGGTTAATGGATAATGGGTTAGCTTTGATCAAGTCCTTAACTAAGTTAGACCTAGGGTTAGATTAAATGTGGATTTAGTTAAGAAATTGATCAAATCAAATTAATAGTTAATTAGGATTAGGTTATTTCTTTAGATCAATTCAATAGTTATAGTTTATCAAAGTCCATACATCTAACAAATGGATACTGATCGTGGCTCAATGGTCGAGCCCGAGTCTTTAGGCAAACTAGATCAAAACTGATAAATTGATTGGTGTCTAAGGTAAGTTTGGAATCCAAGATCGGTGGTTTTTAATTGGCAGCCCACTTATCTGGCCATTTTTTATGGTGTCTAAGGCAAGTCTTGGCAGACCCTTCTACCGATCTCACTTATCTGGCCAATGTGATTAATCAGGTTTTGATTAGGTTGCTCATTGATTCGTGCTAACCCATGTCACATAAAAAATTAGTGAGACTGATTTTATTCAGTAAGATTGATTGCCCATGGACTGAAACTGATCATAGTCCTTGTCGATGATTTGAGATGTCAGTGGGAGGACTTGACTTGGTGAAGTCAGTGGAAGCAAATTGGTCAATATCCTTTCTATCCTTAAATCACTATTAATTTAAATTTTCTAAAATTATTAAGTTCTTAAAATGATAAAATTATGAAGATAACTGAGTTGTAGCCTCCCATTAAGTTTGATGATAATGGGTCCATTAACTCAATAATCATTAAAGGCCCAAATGCCTGGTGCTTATTGACTAATGCAATTATCATTCATAATATGATAACTTGAAAGTGTCTCTGTAATGGTGGTTAGGTTGGCCAACTAAAATTGGGCCTAATCAATTGTTGGTTAGATGTACCAAGTATAGTCATGTTAATGGTTAGACCTAATCGGATACTTACAGTGGAGGCCAAAGCCTATTGATTAGGTTTTTGAGGCAAAATTAAATTACTAAAAATTATTTGGAGAAATAATTGGTTATGAACCCATCCTTAGATGTACATGGGTTGGCCAACAAAAGTTGGGCTCATGTGCAATCTATGTCGATTCTAGTATCTACTAAAAAATTAAAGTAATTTTTTGAATTGAAGGTAGAGGCTACCAATTCGAATAAAATAGTAGAAGAACCTTTAGATTAAAATCCAAGTCTCTAGGCTTAAAATAATTCATATACTTAGGTCATTATTCTCTTTTCTCAGAATAAGGCTAAACCTTAATTGCTCAAATTACTGTTAGACAGTGATGACTTATGGGACTTAACTTCAATAATTAGTATCGAAAGTTAAAATTGGTTCAGCAGTACGAATTGGTTCGTATTGGAGCTTCTGAGCTCAGTTAAAATAATTAGTCTAAACTTGACCCAAATTAGGCATATTGCTTTTACTATTAGAAGCTAGATCATAGAAAGAAGAATTGCCTTGCTTTCCTTGACCATAATAGGCTAAACAAGAGAAAAGAGTAAGAGTTGCTCATTAAAAATGTTATATGATAACTGTGAGGATTGATGGTGCTTCCAAGCCTTGGGAGGCCATGAGAGGAGCCAGGATGTTGGCTCTAGGGATTTCAGGGACATGGTTAGTGCTTCGGAGACCTGAGATTCAAGGTGGAGCAAGAAATCAAAGTCGAAGAATCAAGACTGTAGAAAGGATTATTTCTGCAGGTTAGCTAGCTCAGTCTGAAACTAGATTGGCTAAGTCTTAGAGGATAGGCCAAATAGAGAGAAGCATGTTCGAGACTACAGCATGGCACACAATTGGGTCAGCTCAGTCCGCAGGCAAAGCTACACGAGGGTCAGTTTGGGGCTAGGATAGGAACTTATCCTAGGGGTCTTAAGGCCTGATTTAAGAGGTCTTAAGGGGGCTAACTAGTGTATGGGTCAGGCTTAGATCTAGAGGATGAGAGTATGGGAGACATGGGTGTACATGGGCTCAATAAGTGCTTTCATGTATTGGGTTAGCCAAGAGAGTTTTTGGTCGGGCCTAATGGCTATGTATAAATACATAGGTTGTATTAGGATTTTCAAGAGATGCAAGTAATACGGATCTTTTCTCCCTTCAACCTCTCTTCTCTCTTCTCTCTAGAGTAGTTGCCCTAGGTTCCTGAACAAGCCCTAGAGAGAGGGGGTGCCTCCCTCAAGCCCTAGGAGGGAGGTATCCTAGCATAGATCTAGGTGATGGATCTATGATATGCTACCTTAGAGAACGTCAAAGGTCTCCTATGGTCCATGCTAAAGATCAGAGACTTCCATAACATGGCATCAGAGCTAGGTGATGCCAAGACAATGTGCCAATAATTGGTATCAGAGTCTGATAGTGCGTGAAAGTGAAGAAAAAGTCATACAAGATGAAATCAGAAATTTGCATGAGTATTCCACGATATGTCTCAGATCTACTTTTATTATTGCTGTGGTTTGGCCAACTGAAAGTAGTGGATATAAGATGGAGGTTGAGAGGATTAATGGAAAAGATTTTTTTAGGATGGAAGATTTGGGTGCATGATTTGCTGGTCGATCTTGGTGGAAAAATCGAGGTGTATGTCGGTAGACAAGGAAGGGAGCGCTGGAGTGCTGTAGTAGCACTTTTCTGAAGATGCAGGGCTGAGAGAGGATTGATGATGCAGCAGTCGAGAAAGATATCTCAGTAGAGAGCATCAGGATTCTTTAGAAAGATGGGCAGTGTGGGACTGTTGAAGAGAGGTTTTCCAAGGGGTAATGGTCGAAGGAAGGCTAAAAGAAGTGACTATATGTCCTTTGATTACAGGAAGGCAGAAATATAGTCCAAGATGTATTCAATGATTCGATCAGAGCATGGATTTATGGAGCCTTGAGGATGATGGAGATGAATGATCCATGGAGGTCCAGCAGGTTAGGATTGGGCGACTGTAGAGAGGCATAGAGACGAGTCAGGAAGCATTGGAGTGCTGTAGGAGCGTTATCCTAGAGGCATAGGTGTTGAGAGAGGCTCGATGGTGTAGCAGTCGAAGAAGGTATCTTAGTAAAGAGTGTTAGGGTAGTAAAGAGTGTTAGGGGCATCTCAGTGAGATTGAGAATAGGTCTTAGGGAGAGCTTGGAGGACTCAGGAAGTGCCAGGAGGTCTCAAACAATCGGGAGTTGAAGGAAAAAATCTATTTTCTAGGTCAGGTTCGTTCAAATCTGATTAGATCAGGAGGGATATTTCAAAAATTTTTCTCTAAGATCCTAATCAAATCTAAGACTTCTCGAATCTAATCTTATTTATATGATAATAAAAATAAAAATAAAAATTAAATCTAATTTAATTATACCTTTGTTTTGGGTAATCCAATTACCCTATGATGATCTTGAAGCTTGCTTGAGGTTCTGGATGTAGCCACGCAAGTGCTTGGCCTCTACCGGTATCCACTCAGATAGGATCTGAAGATATTCTACATTTTAATCAATCCTCCAAAAATTAGATCTGGATCTGATCTTGAAGATCTTTAAAATGGCTTTTGAAGAACAGTCATTGTCTTTTATAGTAGTGCTGCCTTCTTCCTTTCCTGGCGCCTTTCACTTGCTTGGATCGCACCTTCTTCATGCCCAAAGTCCCTTAGGCACGGAGAGGAGAGAGAGGACTAGTGGGTGGCATGGAGAAGGAGGGAGAGGGGCTATGTGGCATGGGCTAAAGATAGAATCCTTGAATTCTAGGTGTAGGTAGGGTTTATATAGATCCTGTTGCGCCATGTAGTGCCATATCATCTTGACCAATCATGGCCCTTTATACAATCAGATCTAAATCTGATTTATGGGATGACATCATCTGATCTAATCAGATTAGAGTCTCTTAAAACTCTCCTTAGGTGGTGCTAAGACTAGGTCAAATAAGTCTTCTTGGCACCACCTAGTTTGATTCCCTGAAGCAATTGGAGTCCCATCTGTATGGGACTCCATCTCCTATCCTCATGGGGTGCACACCTCCCTAGGCGTGCACCCCTTGCCTGTCTACTTTTTAGCAGGGGAATAAGTCCTCAGGTTCTCTCCTATGGGTGCATGATACATGGGCAGATGTCTAAGTGTCCAGGGTCAATGTTTGACCAATATCCGAAGACAAGATTTACCAGGTGATGAAAAATGGCAGGTATTGTCTCAAATTTATCTTATAAATTAAGACAATTCTTTTTTGATCTAAACAAGCTTCAGTCAGACCAAATAAAGATTCTTGAGTGAGCCCAAATATATTTGGCTTAGTCAAGACAAGCTTTAATGATTGTTAAAGGAGAACATTAGGCTCAATCATGTGCTAGCATGATTTTCATGAACCTAATTGAATCTTATTCAAATCAATTGAATGGATTAATCCAATTGATGATATCCAGATCCAAACCTTTATTTGTGTGATCTAGTTAGGCTCAGTTCTATATGGTAATGGGGTTGTGATCTCTCTCATCGACATCATCAAAATACCTTTCAATGGATCAGAATTTTTTTGATTCAGACAACTAGTATGATCGATCGTCCAAATCATTCTAATTGCTTTCAAAATCCACCAGTGACACCTAGCAGCATATGGTGGCAACCCATCAGAACTGAAAGTGAACCTCTCGGTGTAGTTACCTATATGATTAAGTTCCTCTATCTTGAGCCCCGACCGAATTAGGGTTAAGGTGATCTCGTCAAACCCTAATTTTCATCATATAAATTAATCATTCGATTCAAGTTCAATGTGAAAATCCTAACTGAAACTCTTTCTATTATTTCACTCTACCATAGCCATGGGCTTATGGACTTGATTCTCATGATCATCATAGGGCTACTCCTCATCTATCGAGGTAGATAGATCCCTTATTGGTGCAATCCAATTCCTACAATGAACATGCTATAGCCAACATACACCTCAGGATTCTGAATGGCTAGGAGATCGAGTTATGGTGTAGTCAAACTATAACACCCTCAAGATGAACTATCGATGCACCTCAGGTCAAAGAACTAGACACACCACTGCAGCTTCAAGCCAGTCATCGACGAGAAGGTAGACTTCCTAATGACTACTCGAGGTGGTCACGCTCAGTGCCCTCATTCTCTAACGAGTACCTGTACTCTCACTCCGGTGTCTCCACACCGTAGACTCAAGACTCATCTATCCAAAAGAAGTGATCGTACACCAACCTTCTGGATCAATCACCATCCTCATGATGATCCTATGGTCGAGAGCATTTTATGAGTTAATAATGAAAATTCATGTCTTAAATTTTCAACTCTTGAAAATATAAATTATCATTACCATTAACTCAAGGGATGTATCACAGACATTTTAAAATACACACTATGATAGAAAATAATTCATTTTATTAGTTATAGTTAAAATTATAATTTTTTTCTTAGAAGTGTATTATAAGTGTCAGCCAATCTGGCTTCTAGGGCACACATATCTAACAAACTCCCACTTGACCTAAAGCAAATTGGCTATAAATCTAAGTTCCATCTTCTCAAGGTAGGCTTCAATCTTCTGCTAGCCCAATGGCTTTGTAATTGGGTCTGCCACATTATCTGCGGAATTGACACACTTGACCTCGACGTAACCTTTCTCATGGTAATCGCGGATGAGGTGGTATCGCCGCTCGATGTGCTTGAATTTTTGATGAGATCTTGGCTCCTTGGCAAGGGCTATGGTACCATTATTATCGCAGTATAGAGGAATGGAATCTGATGGCATCACTCCGATCTCTATGGTGAACTTCTTGTATCAGAATGCCTCCTTTGCAGCTTTTAACACAGCGATGTACTCTGCTTCCATGGTGGAATCTATTATCACTGTCTGTTTGAAACTCTTTTAACTGACAGTACCACCATTACACATAAACAGACTTTCAGATGTTGACTTTCGATCATCTATATCGGACATATAATCCGAGTCTATATATCTCTGGACTTGGAGTTCTCCATTACCAAAGACCAACATCATATCCTTAGTTCTTCTTAAGTACTTAAGGATACATTTCACAGAAGTCCAGTGTTCATCATCTGGATTTGACTGATATCTACTCGTGACATTCACAGCATGGGCTATATCAGGTCGTGTATATAACATGGCATATATGAGGCTTCCTATTGCTGAAGCATAAGGGATCTTGCTCATGCGTTCAATCTCCTCAGGTGTGTTAGGACATATTTTCTTGGAGAGATAAATGCCATGTTTGAATGGTACCAATCCCCTCTTGGAGTTTTTCATGCTAAACCTCTTTAGCACCTCCTCTATGTACATCTTCTGTGAAAGACCTGGCATCCTATTCGGTCTATCTTTGTAGACCTTAATTCCTAGAATAAAGGATGCTTCTCCTAGGTCTTTCATGGAGAATTCTTTAGATAACCATATTTTAACTATGGTCAACATGGAAATATCATTCCTAATAAGGAGAATATCATCCATGTATAGTATGAGGAAGATAATAGCGCTCCCACTGACCTTTTTGAAAATATATGGTTCCTCTTCGTTCTTGATGAAACTAAACAATTTGATCACATCATTAAAATGAGTATTCTATCTCTGAGATGCTTGCTTAAGTCCATATATGGACCTTTGTAGCTTGCATATTTTGTGATCAACATTATTGGATGTGAAACTTAGTGGCTATTCCATATAGAGATCTTCCTTAAGGTATCCATTTAAGAATGTCGTTTTCACATCCATTTGCCATATTTCATAATCAAAATAGGCTACAATAGCAAGCAATGTACGGATGAATTTTAGCATGGCTATTGATGAAAAGATATCTTGATAGTCAATTTCTTCATGCTGATTATATCCTTTTGTCACTAATCTAGTTTTAAATGTCTCCACATTTCCATCTGCACCAATCTTTCTCTTGTAAATCCATTTACAGCTAATAGGTACTATACCTTCTGATAGATCTACCAAGGTCTAGACTTGGTTTGAGTGCATCGAGTCAATTTCTGACTTCATTGCCTCTAACCATTTCTCAGAGTCGATATCCGATATTGCCTCATCATAGGTTTTGGGATCATCACCATGAAACCCATTACCTACAAGAAACATTTTCTTTACTTCCTCTGAAATAGTATCTAAGTACCTCTCAGGGGGATGGGAAACCCTTTCCGATCTATGAGGTGGAGGAGATAGTAATTATATTGGCTCAACCTGATTTCGTTCTATAGGATCCTTAGCTCATTGCTCTTGTGAGATTTTCTCCTCAAGCTTGATCTGCTTCTCAATGCCACCATCTTGAATAAACTATTTTTTAAGAAAGATGGCATGCTGACTCACAATCATATTGTGGTCTTCTGGAATGTAGAAATAATATCCTAATAACTCTTTAAGATATCCTATGAATCGAGCTCTAAAGGACCTATAGTCTAACTTGTCTGTTTGTTGTCTTTTGACTTGAGCCGAACAACCCCAAATTCTAAGATGACTCAGACTTGATTTTTTACCATGTCATATCTCATATGGTGTGGTAGGAACAATTTTAAAGGAAACCCTATTCAGTAAATATATAGTAGTTAACAAACTATGTCCCCAAAGAAAATCAGGAAGATCTGTGAAGCTCATCATGGATCGGACTATATCTAATAGGATCTGGTTCCTCCATTCTGAAACCCCATTAAGTTGAGATATTCCAGGTGGAGTCTATTGAGAGATTATGCCATTATGCTTGAGATAGTCCAGAAATTTTTTACTAAGGTATTCACCTTCTCGATCTGATTGAAGAACCTTAATTGGTTTTTTAGTTTATTTTTCAATTTCATGTCTGAATTTCTTAAACTTTTCAAAGGCTTCAGACTTGTGTCTCATAAGATACACATACCCATACCAAGATAAATCATTGGTAAAGATTATGAAGTAGTCAAAGTTGCCTCTAGTCGGCACATCAAATAGGCCGCACACATTGGTGTGTACTAGGCAAGTAGTTCCGTGCCCTTTCCCCATGTCCTACAAAAGGGAGCTTAGTCATTTTGCCATGAAGACATGATTCATAAATTGGATATGACTTGGAAGTCAATGGACTCAATAGTCTGATTTTCTTCAATTTATTAATCCTATCTTCTGCTATATGACCTAGCCTTAGGTGCCATAGATACCTATCTTTTGGATTATCTCTGGGTCATTTTGATCTTATGGCATTCACCTTTTACTCGATATTAAAGATAGATACATCAATATATAACTGGTAGAGATCGTTAATAAGAAAACCACTTATAATTATATTTTTGCATAAAGAATATTACAATGGTCTTTAAGAAAACTAATTATATAGCCTTCTTGTGCTAAACATGAAATAGAAATCAAATTCTTGCTTGCAGTAGGCACATAATAACAATCCCTAAGTACTAAATCAAAGCCAAACAATAGTTGAAGAGAGTAGGTTCCCATGGCCACAGCAGCAATCCTTGCTCCATTTTTGATGCATAGGATCATCTCATCATCCCTCAGCCTCTTGCTATCCTCAAGACCCTACTAGAAGTGCACAAATGAGCACTAAAACTAGAGTCAAGCATCCAACTGGATGCAGAAGAAATCATAACGTTAGATTCAATAACGAGCATACCTCCAGAAGAACTTGTTTCCTTCTTATTCTTTAGGGTGGCCAGGTATATAAGGCAGTTCTGCTTTCAGTGGCCATCAGTATTATAATGAAAATACTTTTTTTTTTGTCAGCGGCTTTCTTCTTCAGCACTGTCTTCTTTTTGTTTCCACCTTCCACCTTCTGCTTTTTCATAGACTTCTTCTTTTCAAAAAACTTTCTCTTGAAAGAAATCCATTCCATAGCATGTACTGAGTCTTTAGAATCTTTCATAGAAAGCTCTATAGTAACCAGCATATTCATAAGCTCGGCTAGAATATTCTGAAGTTTATGTATATGGTAGTTTAAGATGAACTACCCATATGCATCAGTCAAGGATTGCAGAATTATATCATTCTGCTGATCCTGGTCTAACTTCACTCCAAGCTTCTCAAGCTCTTCCAAGTCCTTGATCATCATCAGATAATGATCTTGGACTGACTGTCCATCTTGCATTTTTGCCTTAAATAGTCATTTAGTGATCTGATATTTGGCTGCACAACTCTATTCACCAAACAACTCTTGAGGTGAGCCAACATTTGGTGGGCAGTCTTGACATCTTCATGTTGGCACTGAAGCTCATCAAACATCGAGCCCAACATATAGTATCTGGTCTTATTATCTTCATCCATCCATTTGTCAAGAGATGCTCTCTATTCAATGGACGGATGAGCTGGTAAGATGGGAGGATCCTGATCTAATACATGAGTCAACTTCTCGAAACCCAAAATAATTTTGAAGTTTCAGAGTCAATCCTTGTAATTGGGTCCGATCAGTCTATGGGTGTCTAGGATACAGACTAGTGGGTTGGATGTCGATATTTTTCTTTTTTCTGTAGAGAGTCAAAATTTTTAGTTAGATTTTGTAATTAAGATTTGACCAATTTATTTAGGAGTTTGATTTTTAAATAAATTAGCTCCCACTATTTTCTCGGATCCCTACACTTCTTTTGTAGAGTGCAAAAATCTCAATGATTACTGATTTCTAGTGGATTGTGTAGTCCCACCAACTCATCACCTTATCTAACAGTTATTGGTGATGGGTTAGCCAATGAGTGAACAACTCTTGTCCAATGATTCTTTAATCATGATGCACCTAGACTTGGTCTCTAATTCATGAATCTCACCATGCCCGAAATATTGATCCATTCTTTAGTTAAGTAAGACCCACCATTTGCACAAATTAGATTCCTAATTGGGTCTCTCACCATATCCAAAATATTGAGCTGAATCCATCCTCCAGTTCGTAGCATCCAATGCCTAAGAGATATAGCTACATCTTCCCAGTGCAACTGAACCATTATGTCAGTCGAGAATAATTAACCCCGGGAAGGGCCCGCACATCTACAATGGTGAAAGACCTTAGATTTAATCTTTTCTTAGGAAGATTTATTTTAGGTCTCTTTAAACTTGACTTGACATAGCTATAACCATTATGACTAACCTAGTGGCATGGGTTAGCTCGGATTGTTAGCCATCTTAGATCAGGACTGGGTCAACAAACATGGTCAGGTAAGTAAGATCGATGGAAGGGATATATTATTAACTCGATGAGAATGCATTCGAGTCAAGTAGCTCATAATTAAAAATCAGTCGATCATATCTTCCAAACTTATCTTAGACACCAAATTATTGATCCAGAATTAATCGGGATAGCCTACAATCCAGACTCTAATCACTGAGCCTAATTAGGTCTTAACTTGATCGATCACTCATGTGACTCGACCATGATCCAAACTTAATCCTATTAGGCTGATCAATTTAAGTACTCTTGATCCTACCTAACCAACTCTTGATTCGATTTGATCAACCACTAGACCTAATTGAGCTACCTAGGTCCGAACCTAATTTTATGAATATATCTTAGATCTAAAAATTCTTAATTTTAAATCTAATATATTTTATAATCTTAATTTTTAATTAATTTTAGAGTTCATAAACAAAATATGTATATAAAATCCTAAGGTTTCAGGATCTAGGGTTTTGCAGAATATAAGTTTTGATTTTTGATTAAGGTCGAACGTGCAGTACCCCTACACACCATAAGAATATCCCATCAAATGGAAAGAGAGAATCTTTAAATTCTACTTCATTCTTATGATCGGATGGCCAAGGGGAGCACCTTAATCAGAAACATGATAAATCTATAAAACTAGTTAGATCTACATCATATATCACATATATAAAAATTAATCTAGCTAAAAATATATTTTGTATACATCTCATGTATCACATCATGCATGTTTTTAGATTTAAATTATCTCATAAATATCTAAAAAATAATATTTAAATTTGATCATATCAAATTAAAATTTATTTTAGAAAATTTTGTAGAACTATTCTATAACTAGTCTAAACATGCATCTATCATATCTCATATGAACAAATTAAATAAATTTATTTTCTATTTTTTAGATCTAATTATAATATTTATAATATTAAAAAATAATAAATAAATAGATCTAAAAATTATAATTAATTTAATTAAAATTATGATCATGCTAGACTACATATAGAATAATTCTATTCCTAATCTAGTCATGCATCTCACACATCTTAGATCTAAATTATTTAATTTTTTAATTTTTTAATTTTAGATCTAATCATATCTAATGTGATATCTAAAATTATCTAATTATTAGATTAAAAATAAATAAAAATTAGATCTAATGAATTATGGAACCTGGCTCTAATACCAGTTGAAGGAAAAAACCTATTTTTTGGGTCAGATTTGTTCAAATCTAATTGAATCAGAAGAAATATTTTTAAAAAAAAATTTTAAGATCCTAATTAGATCTAAGACTTTTTAAATTTAATCTTATTAATCTAATAATAAAAATAAAAATAAAAATTAAATCTAATTTAATTATACCTTTATTTTGGGTAATCCAATTATCCTGTGATGATCCTGATGCTTGCCTGAGATTCTGGATGTAGCCATGCAAGTGCTTAGCCTCTATCAGTATCCACTTAGATAGGATCTAAAGATATTCTCCTTCTCAATCAATTCTTCAAAAATCAAATCTGGATCTAATCTTAAAGGTCTTCAAAATGACTTTTAAAGAACAGCCATTGTCTCTTGCAGCAGTGCTACCTTCTTCCTTTCTTGGCATCTTTCACTTGCTTGGATCGCACCTTCTTCATGCCTAAAGTCCCTTAGGCATAGAGAGGAGAGAGAGGACTAGAGGGTGGCATAGAGAAGGAGGAAGAGGGGCTATGTGGCGTGGGCTAAAGGTAGAATCCTTGAATTCTAGGCGCAGATAGGATTTATATAGATCCTACTACGCCATGCAGTGCCACATCATCCTGGCCAAACACGACCCTTTATGCAATTAAATCTAAATCTGATTGATGAGATAACTTCATCTGATCCAATTAAATTAGAGTCCCTCAAAACTCTCCTTAGTGAAGGGAAATCCTGATTTTTCGATCCAGGTTCGTTCAGATCTACTCAAATCAAGAGATATATTTCAAAATTTTTTTTCTTTGATCTGTATCAGATCTAAAATATTTTAGATCTAATTCTTATTATTTTAATAAATAAAATAAAATAAGGATAAATTAAATCAAATTTAATTTATCTGATTTGGGTAATCCAATTACCCAATGATGTTCCTGTATGCAGCGGAAGGTTCTGGATCTAGCCAGGCAAGCGCCTGGCCTCTACCGGTATCCACTCGAGCTGGATCTGGAGATTCTCTTCTTTTCTATCACATCTCCAAAAATCAAATCTTGATCTGATCTGGAGGATCTTCAAAACTCCTTTTGAAGATCAGCAGTCATCCTTTGCAGTAGTGCAGCCTTCTAGCTTTTGATCGCCTTTCTCTTGCTTGAATCGCACCAACAAAAATCCAAAACACTTTTTGGACGTGGAGAGCAAGGGGAGAAGGTGGTTTGGCATGGAGAAGGAGGGGAGAGCAGCCTAGGGTTGTGGGGAATTCTGATAATCATCTCATGTCATAAATCTAGTTGGCACAGGGTCTTATTTATAGACTGAC